>CAJNIZ010029702.1:0-27614 GCA_905231905.1 Symbiodinium pilosum | reverse complement strand
AGGAGTATATAGGGGACTACTACACCGTCTATTAAGGGAGATATAAGGAGTTTAGACTATAGCTCATATATATATATATGTATATATACTGCCCTAAATGTGTGTTTGTTTGCAATTTTCTTGTGGTACCTTGTGGGTTCTAGTTATGTGGGGACTATATATCTAAACGCCACACCCTCAACTCCTAAACCCCTAAAACACTAAACCCCCAAACCCTAAACCCTAAACCCCTAAACCCCTAAAACCCTAAACCCTAAAGCCATAAAACCCTAAACCCCTCAACCCCTAAAATCTAAACCCTAAACCCTAAAGCCCTAAACCCTAAAACCCCAAAAACCCAAAAACCCTAAACCCCTAAACCCCAAAACCCTCATTGCTGCTGGCAGTGCCTCGTCCGAGAGCAGCTTGTAGAGGCAGGGCACGAGCCTTCGTTGAATTGCTTGTAACTTAGGAGGACCCCCCAACCCGGTTGAGAGTCTAGGGTTTAGGGGTTTAGGGTTTAGGGTTCTAGGTTTTAGGGGTTTAGGGGTTTAGGGTTTTAGGGTTTAGGGGTTCTAGGTTTTAGGGGTTTAGGGGTTCTAGGTTTTAGGGGTTTAGGGTTTAGGGTTCTAGGTTTAGGGGTTTAGGGTTCTAGGTTTTAGGGGTTTAAAGGGTTTAGGGTTCTAGGGTTTTAGGGTTTAGGGGTTTGCGTAGGGTTTAGGGTTTAGGGGGTTAGGCTGAATTGCTCATAATTACTTGGGTTATTCCCCCTTGCAGATCTATAGTCCCCCTTAAGTAGATAGAATATGGGGTATATGGGGATCTTACCATAACACACCCAAAGCCATATTCTATCTACTTAAGGGGGACTATAACTATTGTGATCTAATTACCATCTAGGGGTTTAGGGTTTTAAGGGGTTTAGGGGTTTAGGGTTTAGGGGTTAGGGTTTTAAGGGATTTGGGGTGTAGGGCTTAGGGGTTTAGGGTTTTAAGGGGTTTAGGGTATGAGAGTAATTACCTATAATTGCCATTAAAAAATACTACTGCTATTATGGTACTTGTATGATTGTTCTTGCTATTTTTGAACAGCTCAAAACTAATAGTAATAATAATAAAGACGAATAATGACCAATAATGATAATTCATAATACGTAATAAGAGGAAGCGCCTATAATTGCGCCGTAAAGTCTATGGATCGCGTGGTTGTCAGCACAGGCAGTTTGGATCTCGAGGTTTTTCGGAGCACGTCCAGAAACTTTGCTTGAGACATGGCCTCTGTATTTCGTTTTCCATGAATTCCCGTAGGCAGTCTGAATTGCTGCATTTGCTATGTGTTGCCTTACACCTTCTCGATAAATTAGTGTGCAATTCAGAGACAAGGAGACAACGACTTTTGGACTTTTGCCAAAATGATGCCTTCCAATTGATTACAACCTCATAGACCCTCCTACGGTTCTTGCAAGCACTGGGGCGCAAACCCTAAACCCTAAACCCTAACCCCTAAACCCTAAACCCTAAACCCTATTTGAATTCGGGAGTCCGTTGACGCGCCCAAGTCCCGAAGGTCTCTACTATGATCCTCGTCTGCAAAGCAGGAAACAACTCTTCAGCCTGTCCATGTGGAAGTATCCCTAAATTACTGTTCCCAAAATGGGGGAAATTTATATGGGCCCCGTATTATAATAGGAACCTAAATATAGGACCCCGTAGTAACAGTAATTTAGGACAATCCCCATGTTGCATAGGATAAGGATGGTACTCAAAAGAGAAAGTTTCTGCAAAAAACTCTGGCTGCAAAAATGGAACTTAACAAAATGAGGGTTAATCGACTAGGCGACTAGGCCGTGTGACTCCATATGAGCTATAGTCTAAACTCCTAGTATCCCCCTTAATAACCCCTATAATAGTCCCCTATATAATCCCCTATATAACCCCTCTTTAAGGAGTTTAGACTGTAGCTCATATTTTGCTTCCCCAAGTGCTGAACTCTAAAACTGCGCTGCGAATGAGCAGCTTGTCGTTGAAGCTCTGGGGCCGGCCCGTGCACACTTTGTGCATGGCCTGGTCAAGGGTGAAGCATGCCATAGGGTTGGGATCTTTGTATAGGGATTAAATGGTATATTATTGTATATTAAAATACATTATGGCACATTATGGTACATGGTAGTTTCCCAAAATAAGGGGACCCCAATATGGACCCCAAAATACTGTAATCCTTAATATGGGGACCCCCAAAAGGGTACCCTAATTTTGGGAAACTCCCACATTGTGAAACACACATACTCTACCTCTCTCCCTGCATTGCTTCTGAAGCCTTGGCAAAGATCGTCCTCCCCCTTGGTACTGCCCACGAAAGAAGTGCAAAACCCTGCCTTACCCTTATGCAGAAACTTGGGTAGCTTCCAGAAATAAGGGTTTAGGGTTTAGGGTCCCAAAACCCTAAACCCAATATAGTCCCCAAAATACTCACTAACTCACTCACAGTCGCGAACATCCAATGTCCTGTGTAGGCCTGCTTGCCTTGGTGGCTAGCAGGAAGTCCGGGCTAATCGCCCCAAAGCAACACCCCGGTGAATTTCACCGGACAGGCGGTCCACCAAAGCCGGCTGATTAGCCCTAGCACCCTGGCGGAGGAAATGAAACTGAAATGTACTCTCGCAACACATGCATGTAAACATCTGAAAGAAGGATGTGGAAATGAGTATTCTCATGGCACGATCATGCCGCATCAACCAGCTCAAGCTAAGACGCATCAACATCCACTGGCAAGTCCCAGTACGAATCTGTTAGTTCTGGAGTAACATCCCGAAGATGAAAACCCAGCGCAATCAGAGTCTCGGTGTCAATCTTGCTCAAGCGGAAGGAATGTCTGATATGATAGGAAATCAAAACATACTGCTCCACCTTGAAAATCTAGTGCCATGTGGCAAAGTTGCATGAAAACGAATGACTCCCTCCTCCAGTGGGCGCGTGCGTCCCCAGCCCACACCATCTAGCCACCCAGTGCCTCTGGGGTCCCCAAAACTTTATAATCCTTATCATAGGGACCCTAAAAAAGTACCCCTAATTAGGGAAATCCCGCGTGGCATTCAAGCGGCACAAACCATTCAAGCGGGCAAAGGCCCAACTGAAGCCATGACATGTCTTCAGCCGAATGAGTAAGAGTGCAAACTCCTAGTATACCGCTTAGTAAGCCCTACTACACTCCCCTATATAGGGTTTAGGGTAAATCCCCTTTTAAGGAGTTTAGACTGCAGCTCAAATGGGTGCCTTGATGGTCTTTGCAGCGTTGAAGCGCACGTTGGGAACCGGATCAGTGGTCATCCGCACGATCTCAACGGACGAGTTGGGTCATGGAAATGTGAATTGGGAGGAGTCGGGGGGTGCAGGACAATTAAACAAAACATACGCAGCAAATGTAAAATAACCTTTCTAAATTCAGGTGACAAAATGCCTGCTAGGGGGCCAAGCATTACGTGGCCTGGCACTCAGGTTGGACAGTGTGCTCTTTGTCAAGGAATGATGCGGGATTCCATCGCAAACTATGGAAGGTTGCAATAACAAGTCTTGGTGCAACCAAAACCCTAAACTACTCGATATGTATATGTGTATATATATATACATGTATCAAAATTTCCTGATTCCCTACTACTCCCCTCCCTGATCTCCTACTAATGCGCAATAAACCTCTAAACCGAGGGACGCGCACAAGTTTAGGTCTGAACAAAGCTGCAGCTTTGGACTCTGGACTGTAAGCCTTGATGCGCCCAGCTTCAATAACGACTCCATTTGGCCTTTAAGGTTTTTAGGATTGTTGTGTTTAGGGTTTAGGCCTTCAGGGTTCAGGGCTTGGGGCTTAGGATTCTCCAGTCTGAAGCCGTGAATCTCGGCCTGGACACTCATTTAGCTTAATAGTTTGATTCCCCTCAAGAGCAGAACTACCTCCCGACTCCTAAACATGTCACCATGCAATGCTTGCTAAGAACTATCACCAGGAGCAGGGGTGTTCATCTCAAGCGCCATATCTTTACTTTAAAGGCGGCTGCAAACCGCTGGACTACCTGATCCTAAAGGTCGGCCATTTGATCAGCAAGTTTGCTGTTTCTCGACTTCGTGCCCCTTGCTGAAAATCCTCAGAAAATGAAATCCTGGATGTTTGGATTGTGATAGATGCCAAACACCCACCTGGGAGCTATGACTATACCGAAGTCTGAGCCTCTCAACCGCATGACGCCTGCCGAACCTCAAGCCCTCCATGTTGGGAAAGCTTCTTATGTGGCTAGTCGCAACCCCCCTGAGCCCTGTCATCAACAATGCCCAACAGCTGAGCTGGGCGCCAGGGGTACCAAGTGAACGTCGATGAACTCGCCGCCAGCCACCTGTAACATGGGATAGGTTTAACAGATTCCCCGATCGCCTGGACAAGCTTCTCATGCAGAAGGGTGGGCAGTCCCTAAACCCCAAACCCCAAACCCTATTGTCCTTTTGGCATTTTGGACTCCCAAGGCGGAACTTCCGTAGAACGGTAAGCAATCTAATCTAGAACCTCCCCAACACTGCTCGTTTCAGAATGCGGTTCCGACATCTTGCGCTAATATTCTTCTGCCAGCGACATCGGTTCACCAAACCCTAAACCCAGAAGTCCTCAGAAGATCGACCTTTCGCCAGGTCGGTTCAGGAACTTAATCTAAGTTGCCGTGATATGGGCATATTGTAGGAACAGGGTTTCCTTGCTATAGTACCTAACTTGATTAAGCTCCTTAACAGCAACCTAGGTGGTAATGGAGAGGAAAACGGAAACTACCGTTTGGGATTTAGGTTGTAGGGTCATATGGGATGTATTATCCCAATATTGGAGAGTCAGACGGAAACCAACAACCTCTGAAACGTTCTGATTGTTTACTCGTTGGCATAATTCGAACCTGGTCCTGTAGAGTGTTTTGCTACGAGTGTAAGGCTTCGAGGTTGCGCCTTCTCTCGACATGCCTTAAACTGCGCTCAACCACATGAGCTGTAGCCCATATTTCCACACTTAACCCTAAGAAAACTAAGAGGCCTTCAATCCAACGGACTTTCGTTAAACCCCTACACTCCTAAATTGGGTTGCTCTTCAGGGATGTAGTTCAAGTTACTATAATCAGGAAACCCTACTATTTACTCTATACCCATAGTATGGTATCTTCATTTAAGTTCCTTAATTAACAGCAGCCCTAATCCCTGAAACCCGAACCCTGAAACCCTGAATCCCCAAATCCTTAAACCCTAAATCCTTAAACCCTGAAACTCTAAACCCCCATCCTTATATATCCCTACATCTCCCTATCTATTCCCTTTGAAGGTACCCCCAACCCTCCCCCACAACACCCCTACACCCCTACTGTAAACCACCCCAAAAAACAGGCGCCACCTCGGCAAGTGAGCGCGCAGAGAGGATGGCGGAGATGCGGTACAGGTAGTTCTTGTGTTCTATCAAGGCCTTTTTGGAAAAAGGGTTATATAGGGGATATACTAAGGAGAAATTAGGTTTAGGATTTAGGGTATAGGGTTTAGGATTAGGTTATAGGCCTATGGGTTAAGGGTTTAAGTTATAGGGTTATGGGTTAAGGGTTTAGGGTTCTACCAAGGTCTTTTTCTGGGTTGCTGTTAAGGACCTTTAAGTAAGTCACCATAATATGGGTATGTAGGGTTTCATATAATTAGGTAATTCTTGTGTTCTACCAAAGCCTTTTTCTACAGGGTTTGGGGTTTAGGCACAGGGAGCATGAAAGGATCGACTCGGGTCCATGTGGCATCGTGTGATAGCATAGGTTGTACTCACCAAAAATAGATGGCTTTCACATTGGAATGTAATCCCTGGGTCAGTGTTTAGGGAGTTCCGTTTTGGGCTGTGAGCGGCTTTTAAGTCAGCGACTTGTGGGAAATTGAGGTTTGGGTATCCTGGGACAAAAGCTAGGAAGGGCACTAGCCTTTGCAAGTCAAACTGAAGCCTCACCCAACCAACAACCATTCACATTAGATGGCGACGAGTAGTGCCGAAAAGAGACACCAACCAACAACAGAAGACTAACTGGACCTAAATGCGTCTCAGAGGAAGGAGACCAGATGGCGACACACAACGCGACTGAAGAGCACCTTGGTGTATCTACTGCAACAGGTACAAGCCGCTTAAGTTGATGGAATGTGGAAGTGCCCAAAATCTTTTAGATCCCAATATAACTCATGGTCTACTGGGTTGCTGTTAAGGAACTTAAATTGAGTTACCATATTGGGGAAACCCTATTAATTACTATATATATCCATTATGGTAACTTAATTTAAGTTCCTTAACAGCAACCCAGTCTATCTACTTAAGTGGGGACTGTATCTTTTTGGGTGACCTCAGGTTGCTACGAACCCGACGCTGGACTGTAAGAATTCCAAGAGCTCCCCACATTGGTTCAGGGCTTCAATGACGACACCTAAACCTTGAATAGTAGTTTCCATTTTACTTTCCATTATCCCAATATAACCCCAAATATATGCCACAACCCCTATATATGCTGAGCCCTATCGAATTTACCTGAGCACCATTTTCCAGGCTAACGGCCCACATCTTACATGACTAATCCCTGGAGTAGCGCCTCCAGTCATGGCTAGGAACCCCATAGGACCCTGAACCCTAAACCCTAAACCTTAAACCCGAAACCCTAAACCCTAAACCCCATAGGACCTTAAACCCTAAACCCTAAACCCCATGGGACCCTAAACCCTAAACCCTAAACCGCGCAAAGTCCTTGCAAAATCATCCTGCGCTGACTAAAAGGCCGCTGTCCCTTTACAATCCCTACAGATGGGGGTAATATGGGGGTTCTGTTGGGATAATGGAAAAGAAAATGGAAACTACAGGGATTATGTAGGGATCATAGGGTATGTATAGAAATATACACACATAAGCTTGCACTTCATTTTCCATGTTCCTTTCTTTGAATCGCCTTTATTAGTGTCATATTCCCTAAACCTCATATTCCCTATATGACCGTATACGCCCTACATATGATCACCATTATTATACCCGACCTATAACCTTCTCCATTACTCTGAAACCCTAAACCCCCAACCCCTACAACCTTTCAGCCCTGAAAACCCCTAAACCCCTAAAACCCAGATATACCCTGTATACCCCCTTTAAAGGTACCCATAACTTTGCCCCAAACCCCAAATCCTAAAACCCTCAACCGAGAAAAACCCTAAATCCCTTTCTCCCTAGACCCCTAATTTTGCTAAACCCGATATACCCTATATAACCCCCTTTAAAGGTACCCCTAACTTTGACCCAAATCCCTAAACCCTAAAACCCCTAATCCCCTAAACCCTAAAACCCGTAAACCCCTGAACTCCTAAAACCCCAGAACCCCCCTCTATATACCCTATATACCCTTCTTAAAGGTACCCCTAACTTTGACCCAAATCCCTAAACCCTTAAAGCCTAAACCCCTAACCCCCCAATCCCCTTAACCCCTAAACCCCCAAACCCTAAAATCCCTAACCCCCTAAACCCCTAAATCCCTAAACCCTAAAATCCCCTAAACCCTAAAATCCTCTAAACCCTAAACCCCTAAACCCCCCAATCCCCTAAACCCTAAAACCCCTAAACCCTACAATCCCTAAACCCGTAATAGGGTTTAGGGTTTAGGGTTACTCCCTAAACCCCTAAACTCCTAAAAAGGTTGCGGCCTGAAGCTCGGGGATGATATTCACTTCGCTCCAGCGCTGGCCTTTCGCAGTCGGCTCCCTTAAAGGGGGGGATGTTGCCATAGCAGTGTTGTATATATATATATATGGGGTTCAGGGTTTAGGGCTTAGCTTAGGGTTTTACGGTTGAGGGCTTAGGGTTTAGGGTTTAGGGCTCAGGGGCTAGGGTTTAGGGTTTAGGGCCTGTATATATATATATATGTATATATAGATATGTATACACAGGGATGTAGGGGGTATATAGGGGGATGTTGCCGTAGCAGTGTTATATATATATATACATGGGTTTAGTGTTCAGGGTTTAGGGCCCCTATATATATACACATATATGTGCAGGGATGTAGGGGGTATATACAGGACACATGTGTGCTTGAAAGAATCTACAAGGTTTAGGCTTTGGGTTCGGTAGTTTTGGGCTTTCTGCAGGGCACCCAGCCCCCAATTGTGAAATCATAATTATTCTGAAGAAGTCATGGTCTAATTCTTGCCTGCTTGTCGCTGAATCTGCGGCTCGGCAGATTTTACTGGGTTGTTGTTGATGAGGCACAAATCCTAAACCCTAAACCCTAAACCCCTAAACCCCTAAACCTGAACCTATAATAAAGGGCATCCAGGGTGTAGGGTTGAAGCAAGGGCTTATGGTTGCTATAGATTGGAAGCCCCATGTTTTACAATAGACCCGTGCTATGGTAACTTAGCTTAAGTTCCTTAAAAGCAGCCCCGTTTAGGCTGATTTCAACCCATTCGCAAAGAAATCCACAAAGAATTCCGTGGGGAACCTCATCCTATATAACCGTGTCTCCCCTACAATCTGGCAACCGTCCGAAATCCCCTACACCCTAGACCTTAAACCATTCCTCATGCCTGCCTCTCTTCCTCTCGTCTTAAACGTTCAACCCTAGACCTTTCCTCATTTAAACCCTAAACCCTAAACCTAAAAGGGTTTATGGCTTTAGACTTGCAACCCTAAACCTTTCCTTCTTCCTCCCTCTTTTGGTGCCTAACTCCTCGGAGAGTCGGTTGAAGCTTGCAGCGAAGGCGTCCCTGCAAAAGAACTTAGTCAACTGTGGACTTCAAAGATTTAGGGGTGAGATTCTCATAGGGCTTCTTGGTTTTGTTTTTGGGGGGGTTTGGGGCGGAGGAGCTAAGGACGAGACGTCAGCGCAAAATAAGTCGTAACATCGATTTAGCCTGCGCTCACTGGGCCATGGTCCATGCGTTCTATCCTCATGTCGCTATGCCAGGATTTCAGAATCTTGGAAGACAGCCCATTTCGGGCGTGTTAGATCCTTCTTTCCGACGTCCACCACCATGGATGTATGATCCTTGCCCCCTCTGGATACAATAGTTGACCAAGGTGCCTGATCCCATCATGGCTATCTGGCACCCACAAGACCCCATCTTGTACTCTACCACAGCCCCTATGAGCACCTCGTATATTTCGCCAGAGGAATCCGTGTAAGGATTCTTTCAACATGTTTGAAGTGATTGAGCCCAACATGCTACTCATGTGAGCTGCGGTCTGAAACTCCTTAACAGAGGTTATCTAGGGGATTATATAGGAGAGTAGTATAGGGCTTTTAAAGGGGGATACTAGGAGTTTAGACTATAACCCCTATAATCCCCTAGATAGCCCTCCATTTAATTTTCCACTTTCTTTTCAATTTAATTCTCCATTATTAAAGGGGGGGATACTTGGAGTTTAGAGTATAGCTCATGTGGGAGACCATGTGTTTAGGCCACGGATCTGGTGGCTTTTGTAATGCTTAGTGCTGATGGTCGTAGGTTTTTCTGATTGGAACACACATTGGGGTTATTCAGGGATAATGGAAAGAACATGAACACTACTATCTTGTAGTACATTGTGGTATATTATAGTATATCTTAATATAATATGGTACATTATGGTATGTTATGGTACCTTATAGTATATCATAGTATATTATGGTAGGTTATAGTATTGTAAAAAATATTATGATGTATTAGGTGGATGTGGCGTATTTGCTGCATATGCATTCCTCTTCCCTGCATCTGTTTGCTACACCTCCCGGCACTTCAGTTCAAAGAACCTGTTGCTTCGCTGGATGCGGCCTACACGGGCTGCAGTGGACTATAGTCAAACCTTGTCAGATACAAGGCTGAGCAAGGCGCATATCGGAAACTCACATGATCCTGACCTGTTCAATTCTGGAAGATGCAAAACACATCATCTCCTCTTTCCTACACCTGGCAATAATTCTTTGGAACAGCGTCTTGCAGAAAACTTTTCAAGCGTTTAAATCACCTACCTACTGCTGCCTACTAGGAAGAAAGGGAATATAATCCCTGCATAACCTCTAGACATCATCTTCCCTTTTCCCTACCAACCCTAAACCCTAAGCCCTAAATCCTATAAGCCCCTAAATTAAGAACTAGTAAGAAGTATAGTCCCCTTTCACCAACCCTAAACCCTAAACCTAAGAACTGCTAAGAAAACATAGGACAACCCCAAGAACGTGCAATTTCCACAGGCACAGTTTTTTGATCTTTTTTCCGCTGCGAAGACTGGCTTTCCGGTGGCGAGGCCCCCACCGAGGCATGGCAGTAGAAGTGACAATGAGAATAGTTAGGGTTTAGGGTTTTGGGGATATAGTAGAAAATAGTACTAACAGAAATGATAGAAATAATCAAAATAGTAGAAATAGTAGAAATAATCGCAACAATAGAAGTAACAGAAATAATCGAGAAAATGAAAAGAAAGGTACTAGTAGTAATAATAGTAATGAAGAAGACAGGGTCCATCATACATGCAATGAAGTGCGAAGAACTGATACAACAACATGAAAAAACAAAGCAAACTCTCATAATCATGAAACATGCTCAGAATTCTTCTTACCCCTATCTTACTGGTTCTTAGTAGGGACTATGGAAATGTATCCCCATATAGCCAGTATATAGTATATTCCCATATTCCCTACTAACCTTAAACCCTACACTATATGTATCTATATCTATATACATATATGTAAATATCTATATATATATAGATAAAAAATCCTTATTCCCTAAACCCTAAACCCCTAAACCCTAAACCTTATTCCCTACTAAACCCCCAGTAAGCCTGTCACAGGGTGGGGGGCTTGACCTGAGCCATGCGGCCAGAGGAAGCAGCTCACGCTTCTAGGATGCCAGGTAGAGGCCCCTGGTTTAGGGTTTAGGGTTTGAGGCCCCGACTGCAAGGACCTAAACTTACTTATTGGGGGTTACTGCGCCAATGTAGCAAGGAATTAGGGAATTCTAAGATATGGGGTGTGTATAGGGACTTTATTGCCTCATTGCCTGCTAACCCCCTGCAAGTAAATTTGGGTTGCCGGCATTTCTCCTACCGAACGCCGCTGCTTAATTAAGGACCTGCAAGCCACACCGAACCAAACTCCTTCTTCCTCAAAGTTGAGTCTGAATAGTGAGATTATATAGGGATTATACTAGGGTTATATCAGGGATTAGATAGGGACGCGTGCTTGAGATGAAAGCTTCAGAATTTGATTGACGTTCATTTAGTGCCTCCTGTAGGTCTGAAAGCGGGCACGTCAGGCGCTGGTGGGTCTTGGGTTGCGGCAACACTGGCACCCTTTCCTGATATGGCTTTGCAAAGATGCACCCTTGGAATGGCCCCAGTCTTTGTAATGTAAAGTCCCCCCTTAGCATATTCTCATTACTCCCTACTAGCCACTAGGAAGTTGATTCTGCCAGGCATGAGCAGCTGACTCGGGCTTGAATCCTGCGATATGAACAATACACTCAACGGAGTCTCCTCCGTAACCTATCAGCGCAGCCTCGGAGCGAGAGAGAGCCCTTGGTAGCACTGGTTATATTAGGGTTTAGGGTTTAGGGTTTTATGAACAGGAATAATGGAAAAGAAAATGGAAACTAAGGACCCCTTTTACTTCTTCTGTTCAAGTTGCTACTACTCATCAACGCTCGCCCACATCTCCCTCAGGACTAGCTTTAGGCTTAAACTTCTTTCGTAATGTCGTAATCGTTGCACAGTACCATCTAGTGGCCATACCGATGGCGGCGGAGGTGGGCGTCTGTGGCATCGGGCAATCGTGGTTCGTGCGGTGCCTGTGGTGGTTGAATGACTAGAGCTACCTGCCTCGGACCGTAAAATTCTACGCGGTGGCACTGCTGCTACTCCCGCAGTAGTAGCGCTACCGCACCCTGGAGAAAAATCCAAGTGAGGAACATCACTGCGAATAGCGCTGCTCCCAGAGACTGAAAGCGATGACAGTAACAAGCACGGATTGCCCACTTGTCAATGCGATCACCTGGCCAATTTTCAAGCACCTCGCCTCTCGTTGTACCCCGGACATGAACTACGTAAACCTTTAACCCTAAGCCCTAAACCTTAAACCCTGAACCTTAACCCCTGAACCTTAAACCCTAAACCCTAAACCTTAAACCCTTAAACCCGAAACCCCTACATATGGAATGAGCATCGCAAAGAGGGGCAGGCTCCATGCTCTTGATCCATCTAAGGTTGAAACCATAGGCCCCTAGTACGGCCCTTAGCCCTGGAATCCTTCAATATACCTAGTGTACCTATATTCCCTAAATGTACCCTTCAAGGCCTGCAGAATCTCCCCAAAGGGCCTAGGGGTCATACTAGGGGTCCACACTTCTATGCGTAGAATCTACATTATCCTTACCCTAGAGCCCTAAACCCTAAAACCCTACAACCCAAAAACAAACCCCTAAACCCCTAAACTTCTAACCCCTAACCCCTAAACCCCTTACCCCTAACCTCTAAAACCCTAACCTCTCAACCCTAAGATCCACATTATCCTTACCCTTCTCGCTCCGTCAGCGATGCGTCTCATCCCAGAAGTACGCCTGCCAAGTCCCACGGCTTGGGCCCAGGGTCTTAAATCTAGGGATCAGGGTTTAGATTCAGTACTGCCCCGCGTCAGTAACAGTTGGATAATTGTTATAATACGGTTATATATAACCCTTAATAGCACCCCTAATATAGAGTGTTACTGGGTGGGGGCAGTACCCAGGGTTTAGAGTGTAGCGAGGGGTTAGGGATTTAGGGGGTAATTAGGGTTTAGGGGTCAGGGTTTAGGGAGTATAGGGTTTAGGAATTTAGCGGTTAGGGTTTAGGGATTAGGATGGATTAGGGTTTAGGCTTAAAGTTTGGGATTCTGTGAGCCTTTTGAAGAAAGTGGAGGTACCATGGGGATGTATGTAAGGAAGGGTATAAGCCTAGTTCAACAACCCTATCACAGGTACAGCTGTACTGGACCACGCTCATTTTTCCCCTGTAGCAAAGGGACACGGGCTCCTAGTAGGGAATATAACAAGGACCGTACCACACTAAACCCTAAACCCTTAAACCCTTAAACCCCAAATCCTAAACCCTAAACCAAAACTACCGAAGGGACCCTTATGTCCAGCATTGGCGGTCCTTTGGTACCAGTAGCCCTTATCGACACTTGCCAAACATCTGGGCCTTTCCAGTCTGGAAGTTTGACGTAGATATTAGGGTTTAGGGTATGGTCATTTTGCATAGGGTTTATGCAGGGGTTTCCCATCTACTTGGTGGTTGAGTGGTGCCGGCTGGGAACTGTTCCCACCGTTCTGTCAATGTCATCTTGCGCTGCCATAGCTAGACTGCTAGACCTGGGTATTTCTGAAAATTATCATCCCATTCTGGTATCCCTAAATATTAGGTGCTGTAATAGAGTTTACCCAAAGACCCTAAAAACTGGACCCAAACAGGGCCCATAACCCTAAACCCTAAACGCTAAACTGCAAGAACAACTCACCTTAACATGGATAGGTGCAGGCTGGTGCTGGGGGGATCCTTGGGCTCAACTTGGGAAGATTGTGTGGAACAAAGAAACTATCCTGATGTTAAGGAACTTACTAGAGGGTTTAGGGTTAAGGGCTACTATAATAAGGAAACCCTACATTTTTGTTTACTAAACTTACATTACATTACTATTATACTATAATAAGGAAACCCAATCTTTGCAATGTACCCATATTATGGTAACTTACTTTGAGCTCCTGGCCAGCAACCCAGTATCGTAAGGACGGATGAACGGACGGCATCGTAATTGAAGGAACCTCTCCTCCCTCCAACCCTAAACCCTATACCCTAAACCTTCAACTCTAAAATGCTAAACCCTAAACCCTGAACCCTAAAACCCTTAAACCCTGAACCCTAAAACCCTAAACCCTGAACCCCAAACCTCTTAACCCTAAAGCCCTAAACCCTGAACCCTAAAACCTAATCCCTAAACCCTCACAGCTACAGTCCCCAAAGCCAATCAGGTTGCTAGAAGCTGGGATCCCGACAGCTAAATCAGAACTTGAGGTGTCCATGCGCTTGTAAAAAAGGGTTTAAAGTTTTGGGTTCAAGGTTTTAGGCTTTAAGGTTTTAGGGTTTAAGGTTTAAGGGCTTAAGGAGGTTTTAGAGTTTAGTTCAAGGTTTTAGGGTTTAAGGTTTTAGGCTTTAGGGCTCTAAGGTTAAGGGTTTAGGATACTACCTTCGGGTAGGACCTTGATACTTCTGTCACAATCTTGAGCGTTCCACCGGGCTCTGATGCTCAGGGCCCCACTTTGGCAACATTGCCCTGCCAGGAGTTCTCCGGCCACAGCACCGGCATCTGCAAAGCAGGCTTCTCAAAGCTAAGGACATTGCCATGAAGTAGCAAAGAAGGCTTGCACAAGGAAGCCTTTTTAGTTGGTTACCAGATACCCATATTCTGCATATTTTGGTGAGTTCATTTTAAGTTCCTTAGCAGCAACCCAGTAGATTGTATAGGCAGCTGAAACTGCTCGTGCGCACCTCCTTCTCTCGTCGGGGGCGCGTTTGAGTTTCAACCTCCACTGGCAGAACATGTGCACTGCAGGGCGAATCTTTGAACATCATTTAGGCAAATCTAGGGCTAGTAGCTTTTTTGCGGTAGCTTGAAAGGGAACATGACTCAACGCAAGGGATAGGGATTTCAGCAGGTATGAGTATGGACCAACATTCAGGGTCCAACAACCTGTGCATGATTTTTGATGGGGTTTAGTAGGGAATAAGGGAATGTAGTATATGGGGTTCAGGGTTTAGGGTTGACAAGGAATAAGGAAATAAAGTATATTGGGTTTAAGGTTTAAGGGCTCGGGTTGATAGGGAATATGGGAATACAGTACATAGGTGTTGTACGGGGATTATATTCCCTTCTAGTAACCACCACCCGTAAGGAAAGCTGGCCATGAGCACAACATGACCTGCTGACCTGCTTCACTTACTGCCAGGCTAATGGTCATGTAGTCAGGGTCGCGAAGCAGCTGCACCCCCAAGTGTAATTCCCAGTATAATCCCAATGTACTATACTCCATCAATCCCTACTAACCCCAAGCTCTATATACTATATTCCCGTCTTCACAATGAAGACAGTACTCAGCATCACACATGACAAGGGCGTTTCACAAAATTGTGGGTACTTTTTTTTTGGGGAGGGGGGGGGGGTCCCCATATTAAGGACTAAGGCATTTGTGGGTCTAAAATTGGGGGTGCCGACCTCACCCCGATTTGAGTTGTAGTCTACACTCCTAGCATCCCCCCAAATAACCCCCAGAGTACTTCCCTCTATAATCCCCTATAAACCCCCATTTAACGAGTTTCCACCCGAAACCCTACATCCTAAACCTTAACCCCCATAGAATCCCCTAGATAACCCCCTTTAAGGAGTTTAGACTATAGCTGTATATAGCTCAAAACCCCAAACCCGATGGTAGCTTCCATTTTCTTTTCCATTATCCCCATATATCCCTGATGCACTATGTAGTTTCCATTTTCTTTTCCATTTCTCCCCATACAACCCTATACAACCCTGTATACTCATTTAGGGACCAGATACTAAAATCTTACAAGGAATATGGAACCATACTAGTGGCAATTATCCCTAAACCCTGAACCCTAAACCCTAAGGAATATGGAACCAGAATATTGAGTTTGGACTATGGCTCATTAACCCTAAACCCTAAAACCCTAAACCCTAAAACCCTAAAACCCTAGACCCTAAACCCTAAATCCTAAAAACCCTAAAGCGCTAAACGCTAAACCCTAAGCCCTACAACCCTGTATACTCTTTTAGGGAAACTATCACATCCTGCTCCAACTGTGGGGCTGCTGGTGGACCTCGCTCTGCTTTGGAGCCACCAGGCGACCAGGTTCAGCAAGCAACCTGAAAAAGGGTTTTAGGGTTCAGGGTTTTAGGGTTTTTTCTGGTCTAGGATTTTAGGGTTCAGGGTTTTAGGGTTTCAGGGTTTAGGGTTAGGGTTTGGGGTTTGGAGTTTAGGGTTAAGGAACATTCATATTGGAAATCAATATTCGAACTGACTTCAGAATAGTTTGTTAATACTAGTAAGAAAAGCATTACTAGCTAAAATGGAACAGATATTGGTACTGTTAGTATTCACATTGATAATATTACATGGGTGGGCGGCTTTTTATCATGCTCATGGCCTAGGAGTTCTCATGGTTCTTAGGAATGCTGTAGGGTCATAGACTTCGTAGGACAGGGTGTAGGTACCACGGATTCCAAACATCTGCATGACCCTGAGTACCTTATACTGGGTTGCTGTCAAGGAACTTAAGCTAAGTTACCATGCTGGCTATACATATATATATGTATAAGGTAAGCTATAGGATTTCCACAATCTAGTAACTTAACTCTAGTTCCTTGACGCAGCCCAGTATACCTTGGGGGGATTTCAGTATGCTAAGGCCATACAGGATTTGTAGTATCAACAGTGCTGAAATTTAGTGTCAAGGAACTGTGCATATGTTTTTATTGCTACGGCTCCCGGGGAGGCCTGTCAAGTAAGGATACTTCGAAGATGATTCAACAAGAGTATGGGGCTAGGTAGGAAGTCTTTCAGCAAAGGACGTCACATATCAGTATAACATACTTAATAAGATTTCTCATATTGTTGTTACTAATCTTGATACTCATGTATATTATTAGTATTACAGCCACACATCCAACACCCCCTACCCTTACTAGGAACATTCTTAAGGCCGCATGGCGTTTTGGCAGTCACAAGCCGCGTTACATGAGCAGGCATGAATCTGTTGCTTTATGGCTCTCCCCCTTTGCCGGCCCAGTGACAGGGAACTTTATGTGCTCACAACGGGAGCTGCCCCACCGTCAACAGCAACCCCCGTACCGCAACCGCTGCCCTGAAGTATGTGGCCTGCACTCTCTTGGTGCGGAGTTGGAAGGTTAACACACCGACAACCAAGCGAACTGCCGGCCATCGTTCCCCCCCATCAATTTGCAGCATGAAGCTACAAAGCTGAATACCCGGGAACTTTAAACGTTAAGCTGCTGCATGCTGCGCTGAGCTCTATGTGGTAGTTTCCCTAAATAGGGGAACCGCAGTGTAGACCCCACCAAGATTATAGTCTTCATTATAGGGAAAAAGGTACCCCTGATTGGGAAGCTCCCACAGGTTGTCAAAGGTTTGAGAAACGAGCAGCTCTTGTGATGTGTTGCCGTACCCAAATCCTTGAATCCCCCGGTTTTCCGGGTGAATTTGACGTCCTTTCAGGGCTCCTGGATTGTACCCCTAACGCCGTACCCCTAATACCCCTAGAAAGTTTCCCCAGTATTGCCCGCATCTAGCACTTGTATGAGCCAATGTAGTGCCTCAGGGTCACTTAAAAGGATCCCAAAACCCGAGGGTACAACCCAACACTAACAAGCCTGATATCACTGATTTTTGCAATCACCCCAAAAACTCTGAAAATGGTAGTTTCCCAAAATGAGGGTCGCCGAAGATAGACCCCCAAGTGCTATGATCATATAATCTTTGATCCCCTCTTATGATATGGGAACCAAACAAAATGGTGACCCAAATTTTGGAAAGCCCAAATCCTACAGACCCTCAACCTCTCAACCCTTAAACCCTAAAACCTGATGCCCTAAACCTCTACAACCCTAAACCCTCAACTCCTAAAACCCTCAAACCCTACACCCCTTACCCCGATATATCCCTGTATATCCCTGTATATCCCTATATACCCCTAGATATTCCTATATATCGCCTAACCCTAAACCCTAAACCCTAAACCCCAAATCCTCAACCCTAAACCCTAAATCCTCCCCTAAAGGCTCTGAGAGCCTTTGGGATTCCTGAGACGGGCCTCCTCTGCTCCATCGACATGTTGGCGAACCAGTCCATGTCCTCCGGCGGCTTCAGGATTTATGGGGTTTTGGGGTTTAGGGGTTTTAGGGTTTTAGGGGCTTTAGGGGTTTTCGGGGCTTTAGGGGCTTTAGGGTTTTTAGGGGCTTTAGGTGTAATCGGGGCTTTAGGGGCTTTAGGGGTTTTAGGGGCTTTAGGGGTTTTCGGGGCTTTAAGGGCTCTAGGGGTTTTAGGGGCTTTGGGGGTTATCAGCGTTTTAGGGGTTTTAGGGTTGAGGGTTTAGGGCTTGCTAGGTTGCTGCGAAGGAACTTAAATCAAGTTACTATCATACTAAGCAAACCCTATTATTTTTGGATACACTCATATTATGATTACTTGGGTTGAGTTCCTTAACAGCAACCCAATTTAGGGATAAGGGCTTAGGGCTTCCCCCACATCTCAGGACCTGAAGGTTTGATCTTCAAGGTTTCGGAGTCGATGTTTGGCGCGTAGGGCTTGTTAAGTGCATGGTGCTTCCCCAAATAGGGGATACTTTTTTGGGGGTTCATGCTGAAAAGGATTTTCGTATTTTGGGGTCTATACTGGGGTCCCCAAATTGAGCAAAACTACCCTTTGAGCCATTGTCTAAACTCCTAGTATCCCCCCTAATAACCCCTATAGTAGTACCCTATATGATCCCCTATATAACCCCCCTTTACGGAGTTTAGACTATCTTTGTTCTGGGCTTCGCGTTCCGGAATGTAGCTTGCAAGTCTCAGGGAACGGGGTTGTAGCTTCTTTCGGTCTTTTAGCAATACATAAACGGAAAGTTCGGTTTTTGGACTCAGGTGGCAAAATTCTGCTCCACCTAGAGGACCCAAGCTCCTGACTTTTATCTTGAGACTCTAGACTCTAAACCCTAAACCCTAAATCCTAAACCCCTAAACCCAAAACCCCTAAAACCCTAAACCCAGCATGCTTGCCGACCCTCTGGATGTCTCCTTTTGAAGACAACTTTCCCAGGCATCCGCAGGCTTAGAAGGGTACTTCTACGACATAACCTGTCCATCTGGTAGTTTCCCTGAATATGGGGCCCCAATATAGATCCCAAAAGAATATGGTGGCTTAGTATGGGGATCCCGGAAAAATACCCCTGTTTTTGGGAAACCCTTCAACCCCACATCCTAATCCTCTAAACCCTAAACCCCCAAGCCCCTAAACCCCTAAACCCTTTGTGTGTTTTCGTTCCTATACCGAGAGTCGCGCCTTGCTGCCCTGAGTGGGGTCCCAGCCAATACTCTCACCTTTCCAGACCTTGCCAGGGAGGAGGGTGCTGAGCTATGAACGTTAGGGGTTGCGGGTTTAGGGCTTTAGGGTTAAGGTCCAGGGGTTTAGGGTTAAGGTCCAGGGGTTTAGGGATTCAGGGATAAGGTTTAGGGGTTTAGGGATTTAGGGATAAGGGTAACGGTTTAGGGAATTAGGGTTAAGGTTTGGGATTCAGATGAATTCGGCACATCAGGGGCCATGTTAAAGGCTGTACATGTACCTTATGCATATTATCCAACTTACAGAGCGGGAGGCAGTACCCAAGCCATGAGCACAAACAATCTAGGTTGGGTACTGCCCCCTCTCAGTAACAGTTGGATAATAAGTATAATATGGCTATATATAGCCCCTAATAAGACCCCTAATATAGACTGTTACTGGGTGGGGGCAGTACCCAAAATCTAGGGCTGATGACCGCTTCGACACTCTACCCTTCAATCAAGCCCTGTCACAGGACGGGCGGCCTTTGGACTTACACAAACCCTAAACCCTAAACCCTTAACCCTAAACCCCTAAACCCCCCAAACCCCTAAACCCTAAAAAGCAGTTTTTGCGGAGTAGAGTTGGCTGAAAGTCTGGGACGCTCGGTCTTACTCAGCTGTAGGTATGCTAGGGAAATCCAGGTAATTGACAGCAATTTCAATTCCCAATTTAAGGCCACGTTGGTACTATTCCCTATATGAACCACCATTTAGGGTGAGGTCGCTTTAAACTGCCCAGGAAAATGCGGCTTGCGGCGACCTAGTTCTCTTCGCTGCCATCTCTGATAGCACTCATGCCAACAGAGTAACGTGTTTTAAAGGGTTGATGTCAGGAATAATTGTTATGTTTTCGATATAAAACACCACACCCAACAGGAGCATAATATCTTACTCTACATGGGGGACTATAGTACCCCCAAATAGGATACTACCCAGCTCTTGTTCTAGGTAACCCTAAACCCTAAGCCCGAAATAAGGTGCTACTCAATAGAGTCTTTGCACTAGATAGTATCTTACTCTTCATAGGGCACCATAGTAACTCCCAAGTAAAATACGACTCAACTCTAAGGGCCCCAGTAGAAATTACAATTTCAGCTAAATATTAGGATTCTAGGTAACAGATAAACCCTAAACCCTAAACCCTAAAAACTATTTTCAGGAACCTTGTAGTCAACAGGGTCTGCCCACTGCCTTGATGACACTTCGGGCGCCCGGCCCCGCGGAGCTTAAAGGCGGCGAACGGGGTCAGGGAGGTAGTACCTTGCCATGGCTCATAACTTAGGGGGTTTAGGATTTAGGGTTTAGGGTTTAGGATTTAGGGTTTAGTGTTTAGGATTTAGGGTTTAGGATTTAAGGTTTAGGGTATAGGGCTGTTGTTAAGCTACCATATTATGGCTATGCGGCACTTCGGAATGGATGAAAACTGGGTTGCTGTCAAGTTACCAAAGTCTGGGTATATGGTAAGTAATGGGGTTTCCTAAATGTAGGTACCATAATATGGGTAGATGGTAAATAACAGGATTTGCTTATGAAAGGAACTTAAACCATTCCTTAAAATCATTCAGAGGAGCTATAGTCTAAACTCCTAGTATCCCCCTTAATACCCGTCATAATCGTCCCCATAATCCCCCCATATAACCGCCGTTAAGGAGTTTAGATCCCAAAGCCCGAAACCCTAAATCCTAAAACCTAAACCTAGATCCTAAACCATAAGCCCTATATATTCCTGGTTGATTTCGGACCCCCTCGCAGCATGTGATCTAGTCAAAACGCCCTCAACTCAGGATTTTCGTGTGGCCTGCTTGGCCTGCTGGTTCAAAATAACAAGAGTATGAGTAAAAATGGAATAGTAATAGTAATAATAATAATAGTAAAATCAGTAATAACAATAATAGTAATAGTAATAGTATTAGAAATAGGAATAGTAATAGTAATAATGGTAAGCAAACTGGCAATCGCAAGAGTAGAAAGAGCAATACTAATGTCTTTTTGGTCTTCAAGGGGTCTTGTTCGACTCTGAAGATCCTTGGACCCTGTACTGGGCTGTTCCTTAACAGCAGCCCAAGCAACCAAACACCGTCGCAGTGGCAAAGGCTCCAAAACTTTGACGCCCCTCCAAACCCTGAACCCAGCTCAAGCCCCAAGCGCTCGCACTTTCTACTGCCAGCCCCTGAAACAAAGTTGCACGCGCCTTTGGGCGGCTGGAAGCTACACGTCCTCGGAAATGCATCGAGGCAACCACGCTGGCAGTTTGAAAGGTTTGCTAGAAGGCCTTCTTACATTCAACGATGTATGTGCTACTACGCCACCTTCATCTATGCATGGTTCCTGAAAATGGTTAACATTGAGCAGAAGGGGTCTCGACCTTCGAGACTTCCTCAACCAAAGGACCGACATGCGCACTCCATCCTCAGGAACCAAATGTCATATAGGAATCTGCCAAGATCGCCAAATGACATGAGTAAACTCACAAAGTTTGAAAGCGTCGTCTGGAACTTGCTTGTTAGGGGTATTGCCTACGCGCAATCTCCACATCTTGTGCAGGCCTCAATACGATAAGGCTGGTCCAAAGGGAGAATGCGAATAGCTGTTTGCATAAATAGGGGGACCCCAATGTGGACTCCGGAATACTCCGTTCTAGGCTTGGGACCTTTAATTTTGGGAACCCCCCCCAAGATTCCCAGGGGAAAGTTGGGAAGAACAAGCTCCGTGACGTCAGGCGGGAGCGTGGGAAGCTTTTGATTTTACTTACTGGTTGCCAGGGAATATGATCCAAACCCTCCATTAAGAATTCCGATATTCCCTGCTAAGCGCCAGTAAGCTTAGAAGGATTCTGATATCAACTTCGCAGAGCTAATCCTCTCATACTAATATTGCATACCCTCCCACCCCCTGATAGCAGATGTTCCACAACAACAGACCTTATGTATGGGAGACCATACTTAATGCCAGGAGGTGGGGTATAAGAGGACTACTGTCAGCACAACAAGCAAGTGACTGCAGGAAGAGCCTTCGAAGTAACACTAGCAAAAAATAGTAAGATTTTGGCTGCAATTATCGCTGCCTCCTTCAGCAGAGGCACTGACTGGCTGAGTAACTTGCAGTAAGCTTGAACCACAAAATCCCGAAAGACACATAAAACAAACACTGCAAATCTTGAAAACATGCCTGATACGTGCGAGAAAGTGCTGACAGCTTCTTTGCGGCTCCCGTTTTTTCATAGCAGGAGCCTTACCGAGACTGATTCTCCATTCCTTGTGAGGCATCACATCCGGATAAGTTTACCTTCTAACCAATGCCCATCTGCCAGCGACAGCATTCCTTGCTCTTTCACTTTGGGTCTCCGGCGCCGTCCGTCGTTGCCAGGGAAATTTCACCCATGGCCGACGGTGTCAGTGTCGTCGCTGCTTTTCAGCGCGGCAATATTTGGAGAACATTGCCTATTGTTTTCGAACGCTTGTGGGCTGGGTAAACACAGACATGTTGAGAAAGACTGGACCCGGACAGAAGTAGAACAAGTTCCAGAGTCTTAAGAGCAGGCTGAAGAAGATTGGAGCGAAAGAAAAACCACCTCATGATTCATAAGCCCCCTCCTTTTAAGGGCCTAAATCTTAGGATTCTTATTATAATCCCTATTAAGGGGAGGGGGGGGGTTAATTAATCAGGGGTCTACATTACATTCACCATGTATGACCTGCTCTTCTTTGAGGAGCCTCCGAACTGGCGGCTCAGATGTTGGCAAGGACCCCCGCAAGCTCGCCGTCTTGGGCTAGGAGCCGGTCTACACGCGATCCTTGGTACTGTAATCCAGCTAAACTCAGGGAATCACAGAATCTCCTGGGGATGATGTATGCTAAGCTGCTTAACCACAGCCCAGTTCTTGTGGTCCATCTTGTCACAGCAACAACAGGATTGAGTAACTTACGGCTGCATGCGGCATTCTGATGTGGCTGAACAAAGGCTATCTAGGTTGAACTATGTGTGACACTTGGGGTTCCTGTTCTTTGAATTCTTGTAGCTAGCACTTGAAGTTCAGTTTGCATGACATAGCCAGGTGGAAATGTGTTTACTTTTTTCCTGTCCCCAACGTCCTTCCAAGCATGCCCAGATTCCAGGAACATCACAGTTGAGCAGCATCTTGCCCACGGACTCAAAGAGAAATCCGATAGCACTGACCATCCTGGGTTGCTGTTAAGGAACTTAAATTAAGTTACCATAATGGGTATATATATATATATATATATAGTAAATAATAGGCTTTCCCAATATAGTAACTTAATTTAAGTTCCTTAACAGCAACCCAGCATCGTCAAGACATCCGTGGCGCACAAAGCCTCTAAGTTCCTGTTGGCGGGGCACTCAGAGGTCACCAAAGCAACCAAGGCGCCCATGACTGTTAAGGACGCAACGGCCCCAGTGACATCGGTCAAGCAGGCCACTTTGTTTTCCTCTGATGTCTTGCAGCTGCTCTCTGCCTTCGAGATTAGCCTGGGTTCCAACTTTCAAGATTGCCAGGAGAATTCTTTCTGGAAGGTCTTCCATAAAACCCTGTGCGGGATCTCAAGCAGGAACCAAGCAGCACACCGCCTCTTACCGCGAACTGACTGAGGACCAATGTCGTGAAGACACAATCTGACAGTTGTGCCTGTCGATCCCTTCTTTTTCGGAGTCTGGCCTTCAACTTCTCCACAAGTTCGGACGAGAGCATGTCACGAGAGGCAGCAGGCAGCAAGGCTGTTGTGTGCTCTGGTTCAAGCTCTGATTGGCTCCTTGGATCCCAAGTTCCCGACAACGGACTTGATTCTTGTTTCCTTCTGCTAGGAAGAAGCCAAAGCAAGCGTAAAGCCGATCTGAACTACTGTCTAAACTCCTAGTATCCCCCTTAATATCCGCTATAGTACTCCCCTATATAATCCCCTATATAACCCCCTTTAAAGAATTTAGGCTACAGCTCATCTAGGTTCTGCAACCGTCTCACAGCTGGTGCCAGAGGCCCGGGAAGAGGCTGGGTCGGCGTGCCGCAGCTCAACTGAAATGCGGAGGCTGCCGTCGAGATGAGACCCAGGCTTCCAGTAAGCTCCAAAGCTGAATGGGCGCAAAAGACAGGTACCTAGCTGCTACTACAGGGATAATGGAAACTACTATAGGGATAATGGAAAAGAAAATGGAAACTACTACCATTTTCTGAATCAGGGTTTAGGGAGTAGGGTTTAGGGTTACCTTGAAACTCCTGCTTACCGTAGGAAGAAGAAGCCCATGCAGGGTTAGAGGTTGCAAGGGAGGCCTGTGAGGAGCTTTTAGGGTTTAGGGTTTAGGGTTTCGTTCTGCTTTCTCCTGGTTGCGACTCCTTGACCCTTACAGCTGTAGTCCCCTTAGATCTATATAATAAACATTCCTCAGAGTTCCTTGCGGTTATATTATAACCCAATTAATTTCTAAGGAGACTACAGACAAGACCCTAATCCTTAAGCCTTACTTTGTTGACCCTTACGAGACCCTAAGCCTTAAGCCTTAATAGCACTCATCATAGTAATACTAGAGCTAATAATACCCTTAATAACAATGGTAATTATTTGCATTATTATGTCTCTTATTGCCCTTTCTGTAGGTGTACAGGGTGCATTGAAGGTCTCCGCGCAAGTGGCAGCAGCGGATGTGAGGAATGTGGCAAGGAACATTGCCCGTGATACCAAGGCAGAAACAGCAGTAGAGCAGGCTGCCTTCTCCTGTCGAGTTTACAGGGAAGGTTCCCTAAATTACTGTTCCCAAAATGGGGGAAATTTACATAGGGCCCCGTATTATAATAGGAACCTAAATATAGGACCCCGTATTAACAGTAATTTAGGACAATCCCCGACAGGCTGAGGTTTAGGGTTTTGGGTTCAGTGTGGGGAGAAATCTACCCAAGTAAGGCCTACTTAGGGCGTTCCCGTCTACTTAGCAAGGCGCCCTTTCGACTGCACCCGTTTCCTCTGAGGTTTGTGTCCGCGCACAATTCCTGAGCCATTGCTGCGACTACCAAGAGAAATAGGCCTATGATCTGTAAACTTGCACATTCCAACATGTTCACAGGTCCTTTGCCTGCGGTACGTGCAAAAGCTCAAAACAAATTGAAAAGTCTTCCCAAATTTTTAAACTTTCAAAACTTGTCCAACAGGACCCTGGTTCCGTTGCACAAAGTAAGCTGAAGCACCAACTTGGCCTACAGCACCCACAGCACCTGTGATGTCAAGGCCGCAAATTATCCTTGGCTGCACTCAGCTTCCGCCCGATAAACTGCTTGCAGCCATGTGGGCTCCATTTAAAAAGCATATCAACGTGTGCTAGATGGCGAAAGTCTACACAGACTTGACCAAGTTCAAACCTCAGCCCAGGTTCGTCAATTCTAGAAAGCAGTAACAAACGGGCGAAACGTAACATGTTCCTGAGCCAAAACACTGAAATCCTTTCCCCCTAAATTCAAGGACCCCCCAAATCCTAATGTGGAACCGATATTTTATATTAGGGAGGCTTTAATAGCGGGGGGAAGCCGTGTAAAACCGAACAAGCCCCAAGGTTCTGCGAGGTCACGGGCTGCTTCAGTTGCCGCCCGCGCAGTGAATGGATCAAACTGCTCTGGTTGGTGATCTCCTGGGTTGCTGTTAGGGAACTTAAATTCAGGTACTATAGCTGGGGAAGCCTATAATTAATCTATTATAGTAAGGGAATCCTAGAACAAAGCTACCAGAGTAAGGGAATCCTGGGATTAAGCTACTATAAAGGAATCCCATCATTTACTCATACCCATAGTATGGTAACTTAGAGTAAGTTCCTTAACAGCAACCTAGTCTCGGTGGGGCTGCTTTCAGTGCTGGCACCGCTGGCCAGCATCATCCAAACTGTGAGTATTCGGTGGATTGCCATGGCGCTAACATGCATTGAGAAGCACCCAATTGCGATATTGATAAACATGATGTACGGCTACTGCTTCAGCTTAGCATCCATTGCGGAAGCTGACGCGAACTACATCCAGGGCTCCCTAAATTTGAGCCCTGATAACCCCGAAGGTGGATCCAACAATGTACATGAGCCATAATCTAAACTCCTTGAAGGAGGTCAGATAGGGGATTATATATGGTCCCGACTACTATAGGGGTTGCTAAGGAGCATGCTAGGAGTTTAGCCCCTAAACCCTAAACCCCAAACCTTAAACCCTAAACCCTTTACGGTGGCTATTAAGGGGTATACCGCTAAACCCTAGGTTGTAGGGGTGATTATCTTCCCAAGCTCAGCATATCTCACGTGGAGCTGCTCGGCTGCAAGCCTCAAGGCTGCCATGAGGCAAAGGCCTTTCAACGCTAACAAAGGGGGTCTTTCCCCAAATTAGGGATACTTTAAAAGGGGACTATGTAGGGGACATATATTGGGTTTAGGGTTTCCCAAAAGGTGGGGATACCTTACAACGAGTCTATATGGGGAGGGTTTAGGGCCTAGACTTTCCCAAATTTGGGGGTCTCTATTGGGTTCCCGTATTCTGGGAAACTACCACATACATCCTGAGCAGAAAGTGCAGGCATGCCCTTTGCAGATACCTCTCTCCACGCATAAAACCTTTGCCGTAACCATTCGTCATGGAGCAGTTGCTTTGGTGTTCAATGCGAGTGACATGGGAATTTTGACGATGAGTCATGAGCGGTTAGTTGTATCGGCTGTCTCAAGATGTTGCCTCCTTGCTTGGATCTTCAAAACAACCTAACCATGAGCCCACGATCTTGATTTTGACGGTTCACAAAAAAGTGACGCAGGTAGACTTTCAGAAGCTCTACCTTAGCTGCGCATGGAATGAGCCATAATCAGAACACAGCTGCCATAATCACTCCAGCACGTTTGAACTCTGTTTCAATTTGAGCCGCGCTGATCAGCGAATCCATGCTCTGACCTTCTTTTCGCACTCCCTTTTGTGCACTTGGCTGACTCTGAAATACCGAAGCCTGTCGCGTCCATGAGCATTAAGCCCAAATCACACTAACATGTTTATCCAACACTGGTTCCCTGAGGCGCGAGCCAGAACACTGCAGGTGTGATTCCACCGCTTTCGAAAGGCACCACCTGCGATGTCATGTAGGTTCTGAGGTTATGTGGGCTATAGTCTAAACTCCTACGGTGGATACTTAAAATCCCGCATGACCCTAAGTACCTTCTACCCTGGGAATTATGGGACTATAGTATACTAAGGTCATGCAGGATTTTTTGTATCAACAGTAGTATCCCCCTTAATAACCCCTATAATACATGTTTAGACTATAGCTCGTGTGGGTCACAATTTCAGCCCAAGCCTTCGACCTATCAAGACAACAAATATGTGCGCGGGGTGTGTGTGTGTGTGTGTGTGTCACCCTCTGTACCAAAGAGTTTGAAACTAGCTTTTGATTCCACATGTTGCAGGGGG
>CAJNIZ010029691.1:56585-71939 GCA_905231905.1 Symbiodinium pilosum | reverse complement strand
GGGGGGGCCTGGGAACGCAGAGCGCAGGACCATATATATGCGTATATACATATATATATATGTGTCTATATGGGGGGCCCTTCTTTTGGGGAAACCCCCGTATGTGCTCCCGGAGCATCCAACAAAGATGTCACCTATCTTTGTTTGACGACTTTTGCAACCCTATGCTTTGCTTCCCAGACCCCCACAAGATCCCCAAAATAGAGCCCCAAACATGCCCCCAATCCAACTGGGAAAACCATAAACCCTGGGCCAGGCTTTGTGATGTCATCCACACAGAGCGGAAGCTGACGCTGGTGTGTTGCACCTAGTGGTTAACTTGCGATCTTCAATGTTGAGATATTTGAAGGTCATGGCATGGGAGTTTCGCGGCACTCCTTTCTTGAAGCTGAGATGTGCTGTTCATACCAAGATAAGAAGAGAGTGGGTAGACATTTGAATGCCATTAGAACAGTTTGCTGAGATGGGAGTAAACCCGCAAACGCCCTCAGCTTTAAGCTCCAAACACGACTTTACTTTAAACCCTGGAAAAGGGTAACCTTAAACCCTAAACCTGAAACCCCAAACCCTAAACCCTAAACCCTTCTGAGGTTTGAGTATTTAGATCAAGACCTCAAAAAGTTGCTGGACATGTGTGACGGTGGCCTGGATCCTGCTACCACCAAGGCGGCTTCGCCATGTGCAGTAGGTTTTAGGGTTTAGAGTAGAGTTTACGGGGATTCAGGTTTTTAGGGAATTTTAAAGGAACTTTATGGATTTAGGGATTTAGGGTTTAGGGATTTAGGGATATGGGGATTCGGGTAGGGTTCTGTGATTTCCGGGTTCAGGCATTTAGGGTTGAGGGAGTTAGGGATTTGGGGTTTAGCATTTAGGGATGTTGGAATTATGGCCCCAATAATGGAGAATCAAATGGAAAAGAAAAGGACGCTCGGATTCTAGAGTGGTTTGAAAAGGTTGTGGTTTCCGAGCATTATGGCTCAATGAAGGATTGTAGTATTTTGTGTGTATAGGGGTCCCCGTTGTTTAATTGGATATGATATTTGCCTTCAGATTTTGTATCCAAGGTACTGCTCCGAATCAGGCAAGTTACCCAACGCCACGACAAACGCCAAAGAACAGCTTTTCATATGAACTACAGTCTAAATGCCTTAAGGGGCGGGGTTATATAAGGGAAAATAAAGGGGACTAACTACTATACGGGTGACTAAGGGGGATACTAGGAGTTTAGACTATAGCTCATGTAAGGTCTGTTATGGGGAACTTAAATACTTGGGGAGGGGAACATGTTCAACATTGGTATGAAGGGATTACTTTGGTCATTTTTCCTTGCATAACTGTCCTTAAAGGGGCTTTATTAAGGGGCTAATATAACACCATCTATTTCTTATGCAGTGGTCATGACCTAATACCCTGAATAAACCCTAAGCCGTACTTCTTGTGGTAGCTGTTCCTGAAGGGGGACGGACCAAAGGGGTTATGTTTGTTTCCAGTATGCCGTGCGTGCGATCGAGAACTTCAAACCTCAGATCAGAAGGCCCCCGGGCCGGCAGTCTAGGTCCATCTTAGTTCTATATAACCCCAATCTGACCCTAATTTGCCCCATATTCTATTTGCTTAAGGGGGGTCTAGGGCTCAGAGTTCAGTAGTATGATCCCTACTATCACCAATTCTACAGGAGTTTCTGTTTTCTGGCCCTCGTTATTGCTGTTCTTATTGCTCCTATCATTTTCACTCTTGTTGCTGTTCCCGTGAACAGCATGGTGGCTGTTATTGCTGGTCCTGTTACCCTTTAGGCGAGGGCGTGGCAATATTGGCGTGACGGGAAGCTGTTGTCCTTCCAACTTGGAATAACTTCTATTGAAGGTCGGTTAGGTTTGGGCTCTTAGTCCAGAACCCAGCTTCGTGTAATGAAGGTCTTAGAGGTCAGCACTTGTACCGAAAAACCTTCAACCGCAGATCCCTAATGTGAACTGTCGCTTGCTTGCCAAAAGCTCCTGGCACGGCGAGCCCCTTGCTCCGAAACCCTGCAACATGAAGTTGAAACTTAGGGTTTAGGGTTTAGGCAGCACTAGGTTCCCCAAACCCTAAACCCTAAACCCTAAACCCTAAACCCTAGGACCTGAAAGCAAAGTCAGTCACAACTTGGAGTTCTAGGTCACAATGATGTGTTTTCTTTGCGAACCTGCCTCAAAATCAAACAAGTAGTTTCAATTTTCTTTTCCATCATCCTAATATAACCCCAATATAACCCCAACATAACCCCCATATAATCCCAATATAACCCTACTATAGCCCATTATCTGTTGGGTTCTGTTTCTTTCTTGCCAGCAGAACCAACTTTAAGTTCCCATACGGCTTGAAATCGTTGCCTCCACCGCCAGTCCTTCCTGTACCAGCTGCTACGAGGCATTGCGTACCTCGGATGATTTGGGGTATCCGAGGCATGTAAATAAATCGGGACATTCTCAAGCTTTCGATCTTGTAAAGGTGTGTCAAGGGAATGGAAGGTTTTGGGAGCCATGATTCTAGAGTCCGGCTGTTTCCTCGAACAAGACCCAAGGCATCCAGAAGAGATCTGACTCATGCAAAATTCTGAGAAAGTGCTCGGGCTCAACTTCACATATCCCCAAATAGGAGGATGCTCATTGTAGGGTTTCCGTGGAAAACGGATCAATCCTCTAGAAACGATTTCTGTGCCTGCCGCAAAGCTAGGAGTGCTTAATCAAACTGGATTCTGACGTTAACTCTAAATAGTAGTTTCCATTTTTTAATTATCCCTATGTAACCCCAATATAACCCCAGTACCTAAGCCCTAAACCCAACTATATCCCCTCAAGCCCTAGAGCTCGTACTCCCGAGGTTTGGAGGTTGTTTTGACGTAGAAAGCCTGCTTATCACCCCCCAATACTTGCGGGGGTCAGGGGGACTTGTAAGTAGGTTAGGGTTTAGGGTTTAGGGTTTAAGGTCAGGGGGACTTAGCAAGTAAGTTAATAATGGCGATAAATGGGGTTATTATATCGGTTATAGGGATTAGTAACCTACTTACTACGTCTCCCTGACCTTCCAAGTATCACCCCCAATACTTTCTGTGCTAAGTCCTAATACCTCAATTATCGAGTAAAATTTACCCAGACACTTTAAAAACATGCAAAGCGTGGAACTTTCCAATAACCCATCAATTTTCCCAACGTAGAGTGTGGGTTATGTGGGAAGGTTCCATTTTTAGATCTTTTACAGGGTTTGCATACTAAAACCCTAAACCCTAAACCCTAAACCCTAAGCCAACAGAGCTTCCATTCGTAGCCCTCAGCGCAGCGCAGTCCTTTTCAGGTCTCCATCGCAATGCTTGGTTTGGGGGTTTAGGGTTAAGGGTTTAAGTCCAAACCTTAAACCCTCCATCCCTAAACCCAGAGCCCTGAACTCTCCTCAAACACTAGAAGCCTCAAACCTTAAACTACCAAAGCTTCAAAACCCAATACCCTTAACACCTAAGTCCGAAATGCCCAAACAGCTGGAGCAGTCCTGAAGTTTAGGTTAGGTTTAGGCTTCAGGTTTGGGTTTAGGCTTTAGGGTCTATAGAAACTGTATAGGGTTCATGTCCTGAGTTTTATGCGGTTGTGGTTGGGGCTTTGGGAGGAGCTTTAGCCTGCTTTTCCTACTTCGCTTTCACTTAAGACAGGTTTTTGGGTTTTTTCCAGCATCGCTTCTCAAGCTTTATGACCCCAAAAAAGCCAGCTGGGCCCGCAAAAGCCCAACTTGGTGCCAAAAGGCAAAAAAACGGGTCCAGGAGATTCAAACAGGCCCTCAAAGGCACAAAGTAGCTTCAAACGTATACAATTGGCTCCGAAGATCCAAATGGTGCCAAAAACACCAGATGGGTTTCCAAAATTGGCCACAAAGGGCCAAAATGATTCCAAAAGGTTCAAGTTAGCTCCACTTGGCCCCAATCGGTCCCTAAAGGGCAAACATGCTTCCAAAAGTCCAAATTGGCTTAAATAACTCCAAGAGGCTCAAATAAGCTCCAGAAGGTTCAAAGTTACATGGTTCCAAAAACCCAGACGGCTTCCAAAAGGTCCACAGCAAATTGGTTCTCATTGGGCTCGAAGTTGGTTCTCTTGGCTGGGGAGTTTATTTTTGGGCGGGCTTTTTCACAGAAATGTGTGTGGGAATAGAATTTCAATTTATCACGGGTTGGAGGGCTGGGGGTTTAGGGTAAGGGTTGAGGGTTTAGGGTTTTGGGGGGTGGGGCTCTTCGAAGTTAAGCCTAACATCCAAGACTTGCTACCCCCCTCCCTCTCTCTAGCTTAGAAACATGGACGGTCTTGTAAACACGGAGGTGTTTGTAAACGCTACAGTACACATGGTCCCAATTAGAATCCTATATGCGCAGTCCTGGGATTCGCTATGGAGCCTGCGTACATGCAGTATATGTAAAAGCAAACACATTCCATCACCATATGAAAAGCCCTAGAAAACCTCCAAAATCACAATATGCGAAAGCGCAGGCCCGATGGCGAACCCTTCTGTTTGGATTTTTTGGTTTTGGGTTCAGGGACCACAGGTTAGCTTCCCCCAAAGAAATGCAGACCTCCTATAAATTACCTACTCAAAGTGTATGTTGGGGGAGTGGAAAGAAAATGGGAAGAATGATCTTGTTACGGTTTAGAATTCAGGATTAGGAATAAACCCCACCCTTCACCTCGACAATGGATACTCCCAATACATACGAATGTTCATTCTTAGGAGGGGGGGTGGGATTTATCATTAGGGGAGGGAGTTCAAAAGGACAATCTTTACAACAGGGGATGTTGGGTCAGTTCCCCACCCAGTAATGGGTACCACAAGATTAACTCCATATTGAGGAACTATTACTATACGGGGGATTGATTTAATTTGGATGTTTATCAGAGGATAGCATAGGCAATCCTGACAATTCTAAGCCCTCAAGCTGACAACCCGAAAAGAAACTTAAAAAAAACAGGCCTCAAAATTGCATATTTCTCAAAAGGTCTACGTAATCTCAACTAGGACACGCCCCATATAATCCTATGTGCCCCGAGGGTCCCAGACCGTCCCAGGTATTGCCATGCTCATCGGGTCCTTCATCGGGATTTGAAGCCCCAGAACCTCTTGATCAATAGGGCCTTGGCCTCAGCAAATGGGTTTAGGGTTTTAGGGTTTTAGGGTTTAGCGATTCCGAGCGAGGTTTCTCAAAAAAGCGAGCCATTCGGATCTTCGGGGGTCCCGATGATCTAAGGTTACTTAGGCTAGGAACCTTTAAGGGTACAAGAAGGGTATGTAGCAGGTACATGAGGATTCCAGGATTCAGGACCTATACCAAGGGCCATGGTTTCACCCTTAGATATGAAGGACTCTGTAGCGGCATTAAAGAAACCACCCAATTGCAGGAATACCAGCGTTACGCTTTTGGGGGTGCTCAAGGTTTTCTCTAAGGGGCGGTGTGGAAGAATGACCGTGGGCCAGGGTTTTGAGGCTCAGGGATGTTACCTTTAACTTGACTTGGGAAACCTTACATTCAGCGTGTGAACAGCATATAAGGTCTTCAAAGGGTAGTCTAAACATTAAGTCCTCTTTATGGGGGAATATTTGACATCAAGAGTGGTGTGTGTATTTAATTTTTAGTGTGAAGGGAAGCAGATTGGAGGCTTCCTGGTTACGGGTTTAGGGTTCAGGTTTCCAGGGCGATTTATGATGTGTGAAGTAGTATTCACATTCCATCTTTGGAGCCCACTTTTGTCAGAAACTGCTATAGTTGGGTATTGTCAGATTCAGTGCTTAAGGTCTCACAGGGTCTGAAGATGAAAGCTTAGGGCATTGGCTTTCAGGGTTGGACACACGGTTTAGGGTTTAGGGTTTAGGGAACCCCGGGCCCAGGGCTTAAGCCAAATGTGATGTAGTTAAGCCATTCTGGAAAGAGGGTTCAAAGCATTTTCGTGTTAGGGGATGTGGGTGTGTTTAGGGTAGGGGTTCAAGTCCATGTAGTTGAAATTCCTCGACGGATACCTCAAAAAAACCAGGCAAATTTTTACATACCTTGCAGACTTCTTTTCTCTAATAGTTACTATACACCCAAAATGGCCCCAATATACTACAGAAGTTTCCATTTTCTTTTCCGTTATCCGTATATAACTCTAAAATACGATGGTAGTTTCCATTATCTTTGTTTTACCCCAATATATACCCTGTATAAGCCATTATGAAGGCAGACTGAGGGGACCTTTTCCAGTTTCTTTTTGGCTCTCACGGCTCCCCAAGCCCAGCCAGTGCAATTCCGACACGGCAAGTGAAGACAGTCCTGCATGGCTACTTGCAGGGGAGGGGTAGGGAATATAGGGATTATATAGGGATTATACTCGCTTACTCCATACCGAGAACCGGTTAGGCTCCGCATTCTGTAGAAGGTGTCTTCTTTGTTTCATGGGATGCACTGAATTTAAGTGCCTAGATCTTCAGGTACCAACTCAAAGCTCTACCCAGACTCCTCAAAGGATTCAAAAACGGAACATCCCACTAGTCTGCTAGGTACCCCTATGTAGCAATGGGGTTATTTTTGAGGTGTCCTACATTTTTGGGGTGCTTTAATGTAGTCAGGCGGTTTGGATGTTAAGTCCTATGCCCCCAGACGGAAACCTGAAGAGAGAAAACTGCCGAGCAAGAGGTTAAGTCCTTTAATGGGTCCAGAGCCTTCCGTATGGGCAAGGCTCTTAGTTTACTGGTTCAACGATTGACTGTTAAAATGCTTTTTGAGTTACTTGTCCTGGACACGTGCCTCGAAACAAGACATCTGTTTTGAAACAGGTGTCCTGGGCGTGAAGTTTTAAAGGCCGCAACCCCCAAACATTAGAGGCGTCTGAGTAGCAAGCCTCAAGCCCTAAACCCTAAAACTGGATCAATGTTAGGGATCCTTTCTACTTTTTGGGGTATGGGGTTCCTTATATTTCTGTAAAAAGGATCCTTTTTTCTTCCTGGGGTAATATGGGCTAAGAAACCCTGAAGCCTGAGACTCTAAGGAAGGTTCGTTGAAGCTCGCAGATTTCGGCTTAGCTCGCGCTTTCGGTATCCCAGTGCGGCTCCTCTGCCGCAAGTTTACGGCACAGAGTAGGGGGCTTAGGGTGTTCACGCTTTCTGGGGTTTAGGATTTAGGGTTTACGGTTTAGAGTGGGTTGAGTTTGGTCCCTGAATCCTAAACCCTAAGGCCTAAACCCTAAAACCCCCCAGGGCTGCGCTTCGGATTGAGGGGTTTGTGGAAGCAGGGGTTCAGGGGTCTGGGGTTTCAGAGTTTCTTCAAACAATACGGTTTCGTAAATCTCTGCCTTGTGTAATCATGGTTCAGGGTACTTTCTTTAGACCTCTCGAGCTCAAGATGATGCATCTTTTTTTGTGTCTGCTTTTCACCTTAAAGCTTTTTTGTACTTGACAATACTAGTTCCAGGATGGCCAAGAGAAGTCCTGTAGGTACCAGGGGCTTTTTCAAAATGGGGGGTAGCTTGGGACTTTAGGGAGATGTGGTGGTTTCCAGGAGGTTACGGGGGTTGCCGTGAAGAGGAGAGATTCTTGTCAGAATCTTCTGCCGAACAGCTTGTTTATCCACAGTGGTTGCTGCCTTCAAAGGCTGACCCCAACCCCAATACCCCAGTCTGAAATCCCCAGCCCTAAACCCAAGCACTAAACCCGAAGACCCAAACCTGGGATCCCAAATCCTAAATCCAAAGCCCTAGACCTTAACCTCTTTTTTAGAGATCTCGACCAGTTAACCCCTTTGACTGGCTTGGGGGTTTCAAGCGGGCTGATCAGGATGTAGGTTTTAGGACCGCAAGGAATTATGGGGATGGGATGGAGTTGGGGTGCAGGGTTGTTCTGAGGGCTTAGTGTTTTAGGGTTGTGTAGGTTCGGACATCGTGGTTTCTGGTAGCGATGACGGCCCCCAACGTGCCTGGAACAATGAAGGTATCAACCCATGACCCAATTTTGCCGCGTTGCTCAGGACCTTAGACTACGTTGCTGGAAAAAGGAAAACGCTCACAAACCCAGACCTCCAAAGGATCCAACGAATGGAACCTTACCAGAATGATGCCATTACCACAGTGGGGAAACTGGGGGTTTGTTGGGAGGATCTATTTTTGGATCCTTCAGGGGTCTGCGAATTAGTGACCCGAAAAGGGCTTGCTTGTACGAAGCACCTTGGACATGTTTTCGTACTTCTTACAGCTTTCACCTAAATGTGCGGTTCTCAAAAATGGAGGGCCGAGCTGTAGAGCCTAGTGGTACATAAAGATTACAAAAGGATTATGGCTGTGTTGAAAGAATTCTGCATGCCTTTGCATGAGCTTCTCCTGACACAAGTTTTTTTTGGTTCAAGGTTCAGGAACAAGCCAATGCTATACAATTTTGTTTTGGCCCCTTGTGGGCGGTTTGCTCTAGAACGCGTCGGTGCTTCTGTTCTGCAGAAATTATAAGCTGTCCCTTACAACAGCACACCCCCACACCCCCCACCTGCCCTGAATTGCAGGCTAGAAGAATGAACAAACCCAAAACCCTCAGATCCGTATCAGTTGGGTTAGGCCCGCATGGTACAACAGGGATAATATAGAGGTGCCTTTAGTCATGCCCCGTTACAGTAACTGTCCTCATAGGGGTCTTCATAAAAGCGCTGCTACAGCTCTTTTTACATGTTGTTGCCAAAAGTTACTGTAAAGGGGAAATGACCTAGGTACCTCATATGATCATTTTCATCGCTCGTAATCACCACCAATAGAGAGTGGGGCCTCATCCTCAAGTATCAGGCTTGGTGGTTTAGGGTTTAGGGCTTATGGCTTTAAACCTTAAACCCTAAACTCTAAATTAGGGTTCAGGGGAGGGGATGAAGCTCTTAAGCCTGAGCCTACTGAAATCCGAACAAAACTGATTCGGCCTTCAACTTGAGCATGAGACCTGCGCATTCAGGAGCTATACCCACGAGGCCAACAGCGTGTTGTGGGATTTTGGTGGTTGAAGTTCTTCGAGGGGAGCTCTATGGCATTTTCTTGGAGTCCCTAAACCCCAAAGTAAACCCCGAAGTGTTTGGGCTGTGGTTGACGTTGGGGGAAATGATTTGATGTACACGGCTTGTGCGTTTTTTACTTGCAACGGGCCACGTAGGAGCTTAAGCAGTGTGAGTGGCCTCTTGTAATTGAAAACTCAGGGAACAATGTCAGCAGTTCTCCAGGCTTCAACATTGGGTGGGTTGCGTCGGTAGGTGTGTTTTGGAGCCCCTCCTCGGCCCCATTGCTTTACACCTTCACGTGATGCACGAAATATTGAACGCAGATGAAAGCTTGCTTTGTCCTGCCGTGCCGTAACCGTCTTCCACTTTCTGTTTTCGTGGTCTCTTTGTTGACCCCGGCAAGCAGCACAAAAGATGGACCAAGTGGACACCGGTGCTTCTCTTGTCCTTGCTAGATGTCGACACCCTTCAACATATGGTTGGTTGTCAAAATTATGGTCCCTTTTTGGGTACCCTACATATTAGGTGCCGTATTATAATAGGGACCCAAAAGGGGACCATAATTTTGACAACCACCCATATTCAAAATAAATCAGGTTTTCTTGCCATTGCCTGAAGGAGTGGTGGTATAGTCCCTATGCAGTAGTGTCCATTCTGTTTTGGAGTTGATTTCCGTTTGATGCTCCATTCTGGGGGGCAGGTTTCTACACTCCCTATGTGATCTTCACATAAGCTAGAGTCTAAACTCCAACTCCTAGCAATACCTAGTAAGCCATAGAATTGTTCCCTATGGAACCAGCCTTTCAAGTGATTACATTACAGTTCATCTAATCCCGACCTGCAAGCAAGCCCGGGTTCCTACACGGCTTGCTCGCCATCACAATGGGTCCCGTAAGCGCTTGTGGGTTCTTTTTTCTGGGAAGGATAGCGTGTTAGGGTTATATCCTCAGCTCTAGCCAAGTTTGCACTTAAGGCTTTTGCCTAAGAATTCGCAGTCAGGCGCTCAGGTGGACATAGCAGACCGGGATCCGAAACAGGTCCTCTAGTGCTTTCCCTGCACCTTCATACCGATATGGATTTTTTTCCACAATGAACCCTTCTCTGCCGATTCCTCATACCTTCCCAAAATCAAGTTTAGGATTGAAGGTCAATGGCCTAAGATCTTGAGAGAAGCCTCAAGCCCGGGAATGCTGTCGGTTGCAGACTGGGATTTCGCGGGCTTGTGAATCATCATTCGACTTGTGCACCCTACTTCATGAATTCAGGGGTGATGGGACTACAAGCAGAGGGCCCCTCAGATGGACAGCTCTAGTTTGCCTCATGACCCTTGCAGTAAGCAGTGCTACATATCTTGTTGTGCCGCAGTCCTGGGGCCTAAAACCGCAAGTCCTATACCCCAAGCCCCGAACGATTCCAGGTTGTGACTTTGTGGTACCGAGCACCTGACGTGCTGATGGGATCACGCAAGACTCGGCCTCAGTGCGCGAATAAATGAGCCATGCTGAAGTGTGGGTTCAGTGTTCAGGGCATATGGCCTGCACTTGCATGAATCAAGTAGGGAGCCTTTTTAGCTGTAGGAGCATCCAAGTTGAGAGCAGTTCCCTTACAAGGCTTCTTCGCGTGTATGTAAGCTTTGCCAGTGCCATTTTGAAGGTAGTTTCAAAGAACCCTAAACCCCAAACCCAAACCGCTAAACAAGCGTGTTGTAAGTGAAACCTTGACTTGGTCCTTGAAACCCAATGCTCTCAATCTGATCGATCCCAACCCTCAAAAGAAGGACCCCCTGCTTATCCTATGAGCTTACTACGGTCTTGAGTTTAAGGGATTGGGTTACCAGAGCATGTTTATGAGTTGAGGGCTTTGAGGGTCTAGGAGGGAGGGTTTAGGGTTTGAGGTTCAGGGGTCTGGGTTCATCGGTGACCGCCGCCCCCTTTTTTCCAGACATTCAGGCCGTAACGCATAGTCTTTGATCACCTCCCTGTTTAGGGTTCAAGGCCAAAGCAACCTCCTTTCTGTAGCTACACACCGTTTCGAGGCTCGTTGTCAAGACTGCAAACTCTGTTTGGGAGCTCAAGTATACTGTTTCCAAAAACTTTCCAGGGGGATGGCTTTAGCTGTGGCTTTTAGGCTTAAGCAGGCTCATTCAAATAGCGCGCCAGGACAAGGTTGAATGCTTCTCACAAAGACACATCTAAAACCAAAGAAGCCAGAACGCGGCTTCATTAGCACCAGAAACTCCTCCCAGGGCAGTTGCCTTGTCTAGGTCCGAAGCCTTAAAACCTTAGCCTTTCCAACGCTTCTGAAAAAGGAGGGCTGCAAGTAGACCGCCTACTGGATCCCAAAAGCGGATACCCCCAAAACGACTTAGTTGCTACATTGCGGAACCTCGGGGATTCTTTTGAGGTCCCTAAATCCCTAAACCATCCCTATATAATTCCCCCTACACCCTACATACTCTTGAGAGGTTCAATTTTTGGATCGTATTGTCCCATTATCAAACAGCCTGAGATTTTCGGGGGTGTGTGGATGCTCTGGCCATGCTTTGGAGAAATGCCCGAATCATGTGAGCCATGGTCTGAACTCCGTAAATGGGGGGTTATACAAGGGATTGTAAAGGGGACTACTCTTGGGGGTATTAAGGGGGATACTAGGAGTTTAGACAGTGGCTCATGTAGGAGGAAATGCGCGGTTCAGGGTTTAGGCTATAGGATAAAAATCCAAACCCAAACCTTGAGTCCCAAGAACCGTGAACCTTTTTTCGATTTGCCAAGGTATTCGACACCAGTAGATATCTGGTCTGTCGGTTGCATTTTCGCAGGCGCAGGGCATGGGGTGAGGGCAGCCGGTTTCGAATTGGGGTATTCCCAGATTACATGGGTACTCCAGTCTACTAAAATCCTGATTGTATGGGCTCCCAAAAGAGACCCCCAGTTGCTACTTATTTTTTGGCTTTAGAGAGGTCTTAGTAACAGCAGAGGTGTAGCAAGTACAACAGCACATCGCAAGTGGGAGAAGCTCTGACAATAAAAGAAGGCTTTCATTTTAGGATCGAACTTTGCAAGTACATAAAAACTATATACGGATGAAGGCCCCCGTAAGTAGATAGAATATGGCTTTCGGTATATCATAATATGATCTCCACATACCCCATATTCTATCTACTTCGGGGGGACTATAACAGCATCTGATGTCCCTTTAGGAAGTCTGGAAGTTGCAAAACAGGCAGGTTTTGATGGTACGAAAGTAATCCCTTCATACAAACATGAGACACCCCCCGACCCCAAATACTAAATATTTCCCCCAAGAAGACTATATGCATTTTTTTGGGGACATATTTAGTCTGTGGGGTGGGGGTTGTTGAATATTAGCATGGAGGTATTACTAAAGTTGCAAGAACGGGACGTCAAGAGTTATTCCCCCAAATTCCCTGCCAAGTTCCAAGGCTGCGCGCTAAAGACAAATTCTAACACGTCAGTGTCCAATGTAGGGTGTAGGGGTTTAGGGCTTAGTGTTGTCTTGTGCGCCCATGCGTCTAGCACCTATAGTCCCGCGTAAGTAGAAAGAAAATGGAATATTCCGATATCATATTCAGATCCCCATAATCCCCATATTCTATCTACTCAGGGGGAATATACATGGCCATCCCCGGACGACCCATCGAAATGCTGGTCGCCCTGAATGAGCTCGTAGGAGTGGGCCTCTACATTCGCTGCATTGCCAGCTGGGAAGTTTCGTGGGCTTTGCACACCGGACCTCCACAGTGGATGCTATCCCTAAACCCTAAACCTCAGGCCTTTTTGGGAAGCACAAGGCTTCCAAGAGCTCGCTGACAGGACGACAGACGACCAATTACAAAATATTTCCTGGTGACAATTCAGCTTTCCCCAACCCAGCATGCCAATCTTCCAAGGCCCCTTCGAAGATTCAAATAAGCCCCTAAACCCTAAACCCTAGACCCTAATCCCTAATCCCCTAAACCCTAAACCCCAAAACGCTAAACCCGATCATACTCCAGTTTCCCCTATGTAGCAATTTTTCATTTTGGGAGGATTCCATGTGGGTGATTGTCAAAATTATGGTCCCCTTTTTGAGTACCCTAAGTATTAGGTGCCGTATTACAATAGGGACCCCAAAAAGGGACCATACTTTTGACAACCACCCATTTGATCGCTTAGGAAGTTAAGGAGACTTTGGTTTGGGTTTATCCTTAATTGACCTTATCGGGGTATATAGGGGTTTCCCAAAATTCGGGGTACCTTTTTTGGGGGTCTTCACAATGAGGATAAGAGTATTTAGGGGTCTATATTGGGGTCCCCTATTTTGGGAAATTAACTTATGTAGGGGAGTAGCCCCTATTAATCCAGTTTTCCATTATTCAAGTATTCAGGAACCCTAAGCCCTTATAAGGGAATTTTATCATTAGTTCACATTTCGTGAGAAAAGAGGAGGCTCCAACAAAGTCCTTCCTTTCCCAGCCCCCTACCGGATCAACAAAATCCTTCCTTGCCAAGCGCCTGAAGGATCCAACAAACGGAACTGTCCCATAATTTCGTAGGTTCCACATTGTAGTAATGGAATTTCTCGGAGCTATTCTTGCGGTTATAAGTACGCTGCGTTCGGTTGATCAGTGGCTATCAGACTTTCTGATCTGGGAGACACTCGAGACTCGAAACACTATTTTGGAGCTTCTTTCCGTGTATCACTCACGGATTCTGTGGCCACTCTGCTTCAGGAACAGGTCACGCAAGCTGAGTAAACCCTAAACCCTAAACCCCTAAACCCCTAAACCCCTAAACCCCTAAACCCCTAAACCCTAAACCCAAACCCCTCTTTGACACGTTTCTGAGCGTCTGAGGGGAGGGCACTTGTCGCTCATGCTTTGGTGTCCTGTCCGTTCAATGTGGTGGTTTCCCGGTCCCTATAATACGGACTATAGTATATTGGGGGTCTATATTGGGGTCCCCCTATTTTGGGAAACTACCATGTCAACCGTCTATTGGCTTCTATAGTATGTATCTTGGAGGGCGTTTAAGCAGGTGCACTTGTCCATTGTTTTTGTATTGGTGTGTAACGCCCCCGAACTCCAAAACTTAAACCGCAAAAACACTAACCCCTAACCCAGCCTCCATACCCTACCGTAACCCCAACCTCAGTTTGCCTGCCAGAAATGGTGAATGGTCGCCCCCTGTTTCCTGGCGACACGGATGCGAACCAGCTCCAGAAGATCTTCAAGGTTAGGGTTTGAGGTTTAGGGATGTTTTTTTTTTTCTTTCGGGTTCATGTTTTGGTCTTTAGGTGTAAGGGTTCGAGGGCTTGGAATTGGGGATATAGGCGGGATAACATTTTCGCGGCTGGAGGTGTATGGGCCTGTCCTCACATCTTCTGACATGTCTCATGCAAGTAAGTTGTTGTAGTTTTAGCAGCTTCATTACCGCCGGGGCATAGTTAGGATTAGGATACTCTCTCATATCTAAGAATTTTCCTGGTTTTCCTTAAAACATCATAGTGCCCGTTAGAAACTCCCTACCAAATATACTCAGGCTTTCAGACTGGTATCCTGTTCACGAATTTCTGGCACTGGTTGTGCTGGTTTTGCACCGGGCCACCCGCGGCTGAGGAACCATCCTGACTGCACGGCCGTCGCTCTTGCAACTGACGCGGACAAGCCCGGTCTTATCACCGTTGCTGCTGACGCTGCCAAAAACATCAATTGCGAGACTGTCCTCTACCCCCAGTCCGCCATGAGCTCGGTGGGGTGATATTGGGGTTATATTGGGACCATGGAAAAGAAAACGGAAACTATTATATTATAGAGGGTTATATAGGGATATATAGGGGTTATATGGCGCGTTGCAAGAGTGCAAGCGCCCGCAATTTGTCGACGTCGTGGCCGTTTGCGGCTTGCCAATGTAAGCCACCCCTCAGTCAGTGCCAGTCGTTTTGGTCAGCCATTGCGACGTGGGACGTGCCCATTTGAGCTATAGTCTAAACCCCGGTATCCCCCTTACTATGCCCTATAGTAATCCCCTATATAACCCCCTTTAAGGAGTTTAGACTACAGCTCTTTCCTTCTTGGCAAGTCACTGTCGTCCTAGCAGATGGCACGAAGAGCAAAGCTACTTGGCCAGAGCTGGACCATGCCATGTGCTTGCAGGGCATGGCCTTATTAGCAATATTAATACTGTTACTAGCATTATTACTATACATATTACTACCGTTATTATTGCCACAACCTGCAGGATTACTTACTGGTGCTTAAGGGGAGTTGGGGAGTGGGTCCTCGTAATAGGTTCAGGGTTTCGAGTTGAGGTATGCAGTTCAGGGTTTAGGGTCTAGAGTTTAGTGTTTAG
>CAJNIZ010029691.1:38983-56485 GCA_905231905.1 Symbiodinium pilosum | reverse complement strand
AAAACCTAAATCCTAAACCCTGAACCCTAGGCCCTAAACCCTAAACCCTAAATCCTAAATCCTACTTAAGCCCTGAACCCTGAACCCTAGGCCCTAAACCCTAAACCCTAAATCCTAAATCCTACTTAAGCCCTGAACCCTGAACCCTAGGCCCTAAACCCTAAACCCTAAATCCTAAATCCTACTTAAGCCCTGAACCCTGAACCCTAAGCCCTAAACCTTAAATCCTGCTTCCAGATTCTCGGCACGCCTTCAGAGTCCATTTGGCCCACCATCACAGAGCTTCCAGACTGGAAGCCTGACTTCCAGCAGCCCCTGGGCACTTGTTTTGCGTTCTACAATATAGGGGTTATATGAGGTTATATAGGGGTTATGTAGGGTAATATAGGGATAACGGATAAGAAAAAGGAAGCTACAGGGCTTGGGGTTAAGGAGTTTTAGGGGTTAGGGTTTAGGGTTTAGAGTTGAGGTTTTGAGTGCTGTAGGTTGGGTAATTCCCCCTTAGAGTGACCGTCCTTGAAAGCATCTTATTAAATGGGGCCATTAAACCCTAGTATCCATTGTGGACACTCATACCTAAACCCTAAACCCTAAACCTTAAACCGTAAACCGCCGGGTTTGGGCGAATTCCTAGGGTTTTGGGACTTAGATTCGTGCTTCAGAGCCGAGGTTTTTGCTTCATGCTTGTCCTTTAAGCCGAACTTTGGTGTCAATTCGTGCTTGGGTTGGGTTTAGGGTTGAGGGTTTAGGTTTAGGGTTTAGGGTTTAGGGTTTAGGCAGCATGGAGGCCTATAATCTCGGTGGGATGCAAAAGGACAGAGCCCTCAGAAACAGACCGCATAGAACAATGGTTCGATGGGTCAGGGTGGGATGATTCCCTTAAATCACTGGGACAAGGGGCTCGAGGTTCTGCGACAAGGCCTATACAATTGTTTAGAGTTTAGAGTGGCAAGGCTTTGGGAGGCGTAATCTGATGGGCGGTTTTGATTGAAGTCATGCATGGTGTTGGGTGTGATATTTCAGTTTGCTACTGTAGCAGATGCTACAAACTAGCCTTGTTTGTCTACTTATCTTGAGATTCCTCCAAGGGATGCATCTCGTTTCGTTTACAGGCCTTTTGTATTTAGATTCTCGGCTGAATCCAGACCACCTAAACCTTATGTAACCCTATATAACTCCCGTATATCCCCTACATGACCCCCTGCGTTCGCTTTGGACATGAATGGGTTGCTTCTGAAAGCTGGGTTGCTGTTCAGGAACTGAAATTTGGATTTCCCAAAATTAGGGGTACCACTTGGAATCCCTATAATAAGGATTATAGTATATTGGGGACTATATTGGGGTTCCCCTATTTTGGGAAATTACCGAACTGAGTCACTATAATAGGAAAGCCCTATTATTTACTATAGATACCCATATCATGGTAACTTAATCAAAATTCCTTAACAGCAACCCCAGATTTGCGTCCTCGTAAGAGGAGCTCTACGTTTTGGGGACTCCTTTGGGACTGCTTTGGACCAAAAGTTTACCGTCCGAGGGCCACCTTCACGGCAGTACTGCCCCATAGTCCCGTTAAGTAAATAGAATGTTTAGGGTTTAGGGTTCAGGGTTTAGGGTTCAGGGTTTAGGGTTTAGGGTTCAGGGTTATATTGGGATAATGGAAAAGAAAATGGAAACTACTATTTAAGGTTTAGGGTTTTGGGTTGTAGTCCCCCTCAAAATATGGCTTTGGGTAGATTATGATAAGATCCCCATATACCCCATATTCTATCTACTTAAGGGGGACGAAAATCCTGAATCCCAGACCCTCAACCTTTGACGTACCCAAACCCAAACCGAACGCTCACGCAGATCTTTCTCAACAGATTCCCAATGTTATCCCGAGTATTGGACCTCAAAAGCTGGCAGTCCCTTTCTTTTCGTGCTGTCCCAATTTTTTTTGATGCGGGGGTTTGATTATCACGTTCCGGCCCTGGGATGTTCTAAGTATCAAGGGTTCACAACTCATAGGTCAACGTTACCTATTGTTTAGCAGCCCACTAGCCCAGACCCCATAAAGGATTCAGAAAAAGAACCCTACAAGAATGGCTCCTTTACTACATCGGGGGAACATAGGGAAATATTGAGGGGTTCCCCCAAACCCTAAACCCTAAGAGTCCCTAAGCCCTAAACCCTAAGCATAAGCATAAGGATTATGAAGGGGTTCCATTTTTTGATCCTTTAGGGGGTTCGGATGATAACAGTAACAATAATGATGATAATACTGTATCAGTAAGAAGAATAATCGCAGTAATAGTAATAGTAAATAGTAACTAATAGCAGTAAGGGTAATACTAATAATCACAATAATGGTATCAATAGTAGTAAATAGTAATAATAGTAATAATAATAATCAAAACAATAATGGTAATAATAGTAATAATAATAACAATACTAATAGTTGGGAGAACATGGATTGCCACGGCAGTCCTTACGAAGCCCAGTACAAGAGGATTCCACCCCAGGCTCAGCCCTGAGTCCCACATCCAAAGCTGTGAAGGGTTTAGGGTTTTAGGGTTTAGGGTTTAGGATTTAAGGTAGGGGGTAGGGTTTAGGAGTTAGGGTTTTAGGGTTTAGGGTTTAGGCTTCTAAGCGCTAAACCCTGAACCGTGTTTGAGTATGCTCCCATTTCTCCCAATGGTCACTTGCGCTCTACAGGTTCGAGCCCCAACCCTGGAAGAGCATTGCGCCCAACCTAGATGCGCGAATCCCAGTCATCCATTGGGCTTAGGGTTGAGGATTCAGGGTTTGAGGTAAAGGTTAAGGTTTACATGGAAAGTGGTGACGCTATCGGAGTGTATACGATTTCTATTTAGCGGCTACAGGGTCCGTATTTCAAAGAGTTCAGGACTTTTAATAGTATTTAGGGTTTATAGTCCCCCTTAAGTAGATAGAATATGGGTCGGGTATATCATAATATGATCCCCATATACCCCATATATTCTATCTACCTAAGGGGGGCTATAAAGCTTCAGAGGTTCTAGTGTGTCGTACATGCCATGTGTTTCTTTAGGGAAACATGGACGAAGGTCAAGATTTGGGAGCCAGGTGTTAGGGTACTTCGTAGCCCCTTTCAGGATTTAGGCTTTAGGGTTTAGGGTTAAATGGAACTCCCTCACCCTAAGCCCTAATTTTGAGTACAACGAGGAGACGTGCGCAGAATTTCTTTGGCGGCTTTCCCAGCGGCCTTAGTTACTCAGGTGAAGTAAGGTTTCTGTCACAGTTTGTGGTGAGTGTATAAAGGGTGCTTTCAAAATATTGATGAGTAAATAATCCCCTCCCCCGATTGTTAAAGTGCCCCCACTCCCCTAATATCAAACTATTCGCATTATGTGGTATAAATATATATATATATATGTAGGGAGTATTTAATATCGGGGGGGGGGGGTTCATAGTACCAGGAGGGGATTTTAGGGTGTCAAATTGGGAAGACCATAAATGAAAACCAGCATCATATGAGAATATTTGGAGGTTCAGTGTAAGTTCTACCCACATCCCACATCTAGTTTGGTATTGACAAACTAGGTAACACCGTAATAGGGGATATAGGGGGGGTCATTATAGGCTAGGGTTATATGTGCAGTTGTAACTAGGCTATAAGTACGCTAAGGCCCAAACTCTATGCGTCCGTATCACTGTTTTAAAGGGGCCCTATATGAGGTCTAGTCTAAACTCCTGGTATCCCCCTTAAAAAGCCCTACTAGTATACTCCCCTACATAATCCCCTTTCTAACCCCCCTTCAAGGAGTTTAGACCCTAAACCGCCCTAAACCCTAATCCCTAAATCCTAATCCATAAACCCTATACCCTATATAATCCCCCCCCCCAAAAAAACCCCTTTATACAATCCCCCTAAAAGGACTATACTTGCTTGGAACATGCAAGTGGATATGGGGCCGCTAAAGCTAGGTCCCATCCTCGGGCTTAAGGGTTTGAGGGTGTTAGGGTTGTAGGGTTTTGGGGTTTATGGTTTTAAGGTTTGGGGCTTTAGGGGGTTGGGGCTTTAGGGGGTTGGGGTTTTAGGGGGTTAAGGTTTTGGAGGGTTAGGGTTTTACGGGGTTACGGTTTTGGGGGGTTAGGGTTGTAGGGTTTTAGGGTGTTAGGGTTTAGATTGAGTGTCTCCCCCCCCCCCCAGTAACTGTCCTTAAAGTGATTTGACGATGGGCCCACAGCAATTCCGATCGTCTTTTTGGGTATTTAACACTGTAAGGGGAGTGACTCTAGGGTTTAGTCAAAGGGTTTTGCGGGTGTGGAGTCTCTTATGCTTAAGGTTACGTGGAGGTTCATGGGCAGTTATCGGTTGGGTTAGAAAAACGGACAGCTATAGTTGCGAGCCCAAGCAGGGCTCTCATAATCCCAGGTGCAACTACCTATGAACCAACCACAACAGGTGACCCCCTTATTTCACAAGCATGTCGTAATTCTTATTATGTGCACTTCCAAAGATGACGCTCCTGAAATTGGCCATCCGTCCGTTTCCATCCCTATGGCCACCCGAGCACCTGTTATAGGTTCAGGGCTTGGGTTTCAGGGCTTGGGGTCTAGGTTAGATTAGAGGTTTTAAGGTTTGTAGGTTCCAAAACAAAGGCAATGTGCTTGTACTAGAAGGACGTGTACTGAAAGAGGGCCGTGCTTTCGAGAACTGCCTGTATGAGCCACTGTCAATACTAGCCTCAGTAAGGGACCCTGAATAGTAGTAGGGGCCCCTCATGTAGTTTATAGCATAGTCTCTAATATAGTCCCTGACAAGGAACGCCAAGAAATCATGTAGGAACTATACCCTAAAACCTGAGCCCCAAACCTTAAGCCCTATACCCTAAGCTCTAAACCCTGAGCCCTAAACCCTGAGCCCTAAACTCTTAACCCTAAGACCTGACACTTAGGCTCTGAAATTATGTAGGAAAGGTTGACTGTAGCTCATATCAGAAGAGCGGGTAGGCTGGGCCCGTCTTGCCTAAGCTTTAAGCGTGTGTAGTTTGTTTTGGAGAAATATTAGTCAAAGGAAAACAAGTAATAGTAATAGTACTAGTACTAGTAATAGTAATAGTAGTAGTAATAGTACTGCAAAAATAGTAATAGGTTCGGGGTTTAGGAAACTCTTACCTAATCCTTCATGGGAACCTATGCCTAGGGCCCACCGTCCTAAGTCCTTTATCCTGAACTGAAACCCGTGTGGCCAGTTTCCTTCTGAGGCGGAGGGCACTGACCTCATGTCGGCGGAGCCACCGCGTTTCAAGCCGTTGTGTGTTTGGCTTTCAGGGGTTTCGCAAAATGAGTAGTATATATACACCCTATTGTAGTAGTTCCACTTTGTTTTCCATTATCCCAATATCACCCTAATATGATCCCAATATAGCCGGCACCTTCTTGAAGACACAAAGGACGCAGGGAGCGCACAAAGGGATGACGGGGTTCCGTTTACATCTAAGGAATACTTAGAGAAACTCATCCTGCGCAAATCCGTCAATATAGTTCCCCGCAAAGCTTGCTGGGTGGTAGTAGGGGAATTTAGGGAGTATATTCCCTATATATAATCCCTATAAAATCTATCTCCATATTCCCTACTAATCCCCAGTAAGCAAAATTTCCAGGGTCATCCTCATAGCACTATTGCTACAAACTGTCCCTTTCAAAGCGAAGGACCCATGTTTCAAAGATAAAGGGTTTTGGTTTTATGGTTTTGCGGTCTTCTTGCCGTTGCATCTTCACGTTGATTTTGCACATATTCCCATCGGCTCAACAACGGGAGTGCTCTTCACAAAGCTGAGATCTGGAGGGCTTTATGTACCGCCTACGGACAAACCCTAAGCCAAGCTTCTGTGAGCTCTTGGGCTGTAATATGAATAGTAACAACAAGAGTATTGATGGTCTAATAGTGATAGCAATAGTAATATTACCAGCGATAGTATTAGTCATAAAAACAGTAAGAGTAAGAGTAATAATTAGAGTAACAGTAATAGTAACAGAAAGTGTTCCTCTGCGAGGCAACCTTGCCTTCTGGCATTGCTTGAGGTTTCTGAACCTGTAACACGTACATAAGATAGTTGCCCAATCCTGTAGTTCTCCATTGGCCTTATACACCCCTTGTATGCCCGTCAAACAAAACCACGCACTGGAAACTCTTCTCCTGTAGCGTACTGGTGCGTAAGGGAGCGTGGATCTTTATATTAATCCCTATATAATCCCCATGTATACCCTTATAATGGATACGTATATGGATGCGTATATTCACTCCGACACCCCCCTCAAGCACCACTAGGGTAGTTGATCCTAATATTGCTGGGAAGGAGACGGGGTCTGTATTGGGTCCCTCCGAAAATGCATATACGTATCATGGTTACCAGCTCCAGTATCAATCATGAACCCCAGAAAGCCCCGAATGACAATGCAACGCCGGCATCGGCCCCTGAACCCTAAACCCTCTCCCTAAACCGTAAACCCTCACCCTTCCCCCTTCAACCAAACCATTTGCTTGCCAGAAATTCCTGCAGTACTGGCCGGACAGACGAATATCAGGAAAGGCTGCCATGGAGCATGAGTACTTCAGGCGGTCTGGGGGGGTTTTTGAGTTTAGAGTTCAAGGGCTTTAGAGGTTTTCAAATTCAGGGGTTCTAGGGTTTAGAGGTTTAGGGCTGAGAGGTTTTAGGCTTTAGGGTTGGGGTTTGTCCAAAGATTGTTGTGTGAGTGTTACGTGCTTTCAGCTTATACTTTGATTGCTTCGCCGTTCAGGGAAAATGCTGGGTTAGGAGGGCAACTGTGACCTATTCAGAGAATTTCATGACAACGGGTGCCCCTGCGACCCTCCGTATACTACTCCCACCCCTAGGATCCCCCTTATCTAGCGGTAGTCATCCGTCAATACCGTTATTCAGGGGGAACCTGGCGTGGTATAGTGTGGGCGGTGGTAGGGGAACCCATGACATGACTCCATGTGGAGTTGCTATGAGCGCTTTCAGCGTCTCTTCCCCACATCCCCTAAAGGATCTAAAAATGAAGCCTCCTAATGGTCCCGGCGTTTTCCCACTGTAATTACGGGGACATCCTTTGGGGAGTTCCATTTTTGGGATCAGTTAGGCGGTCAGGGATGAAGCCCTAAACTTCCAAGCATAAACAATCAACCCAACACCCAAAACCTTCAAACCCAATGCCCCAAACTCATAAACCCTCAACCCTAAATCCCAGACCCGCAACCCTCAAACCCTGAAGCCTAAGTTCTAAACTATAAATCTCCTCTAGGGGTCGCGGTGTAAGATGTGCCTCCTACCTGATTCCTTCACCCAGTAAGTCCTTCTATATAAGCTAGATAGACCCCCCACCCTGTAGTAGCGGCTATAAGGGATACTAAGGAGTATATTAGGGTCCTATTAAACTCCTATTATACCACTATTACAGGGTGTGGGGTCCTCCTAATACATAAGCTACAGTCTGAACTCGTGGAACAGGTATATAGGGGACTATAAGGGTACAGTAATTAAGGGGGATTCTATGAATTTAGATTTGGGACTACTATAGGGGTACAGTAATTAAGGGGGATTCTATGAGTTTAGACTATGGCTTATACAGGGAGATTTGGGGTGAAGGATTTGGGCTGTCTAGAAAGGAGCCCTTTTTGGGGAGTCCCCATAGTGAGTGTTATAGTCTTTTGGCATTTGTGTTGGTACCCCCTCTTTAGGGAAATGCCCGTATTTGGGTTCCATAGGGCATATTTGATCTCGGGAGGTGTTGTTGTGTTCAATTGCAGGGGGAAGGCAGTATTATGCGTGTACATTGGGCTCTCGGATTTTGAAACACCTCTCTCAGCACCCTAAATCCAAAACCCTGAACCCACAACCCGTAAACCCGAAACCCCAACACCCTAGACCCTATTGTTCATATTGAGGGGCCCGAGCTGGGCATGCGCTGCGTTGTTTTATTGCATTAGTAAGCAGCGTAACTTATGTTTGTGACGGTTCCAAGGGTCCATGCAGCTATGTAGTATAGTGTTTATGAGCGTTTAGGGTCTCGGATAGGTAGATAGTATATATTTGGGCTTACCATTTTGGGGTCCCAATAGTAAGGATCACATCATTTTGGGGTGCGTGTTGGAGTCCTCCTATTTGGGGGAAATTACCAGATCAAGTAAGCTGCAATCTGTCTCCCAGAATGAAGGCACAGTGCATGGCATGATATTGCTGAGTCCACTCAAAATGAAGGCTAATGGGGAGTAATGGAATGGATCCCTCTAGTAGTCCCTGGCAATAAGTAACTTCCGTTTTTCCATTCCATCGTTCTTTTCAAGCGGCCCAAAACTTCAAAGACAGCCTAAATGTTCCAAAAACTGGCACGTCTCAGTAAATCCCCAGTTTCACCAATTTAGTATTGAAGTCCTTTCTGGGGCGTTCCAATTTTTGAATCCCTTTTGGGAATCTGGGTCGAAGCCCGAAATAACCCTACTAAAGCCCGCCTATCTTGCATGTAACCATTCCTTCAGTCCCTACATAGTGGTAAGGCAAGAAGACCTTGAGAGCAGGAACTCAACAAGTCAAGCGCTTACCAGTAAGCTTAGGGCAGTGGGCAAGCATGTATAGGGTGGGGGGTTTAGGGTTTATGTGGACTATGAGGGATAGTTATTCCAAGCCCCTACGTGCCACTTCCCGTGAGCAGCAGTAATAATAGGCGGTTGTGTCACCAACTAGCAGTCGAGGCAGAAATAGTAAAGCAACGGCTATCCAGACACCCAGAAAAAGCTCATGACGACTCCAGGCATTTGGGATTATTTTGGCGGTTTCATTTGTTGCAGCCTCAATGAGTCTGTCGGACATATGAACCTGAAAATCCTTTCTTGCAGGGGCCTTGGCGAAGCAATCAAGAACATGAAGTGAGTGATGGATGCGGGTATTGAACCAGGGTTGGGCATTTTCAGGTTTAGGGGTTAGGGTTTCAGGCATTTTAAGATTTCGGGGAGGTAGGGATGTGAATCCGCCTTACACCCCAAAACCTTGATCCTACGCTGCATGACCATAGGTATCTGATCCCTTCGGGGAATTATGGTGCTACCGTATACTTCATGCAGGATGTTTAGTATGATCCCTATAAGTCCCTACGTGACCCCCCCAATTTCCGCTTCATTTTCCATCTTCTTTTCCAATTGATTCTGCATTACTGGGGCAATGCCTCTACGGTCCTATATACCCCGATAGAAGCTCTATGTATTCCCTAACCCCAGACCCCTAAACCCTGAATCTTAAGCCTCAATGTAGGGTTTTTCAGCTTCGAGGTTTTGCATGGCGCGGATCTCCTAAGCTCGCCACTCCTCAGTTTGTCAAAGCTTTCTTGGGGCTTTGGGTAGACTTAGGTAGTTTAAGGTCATATAGGGTGTATATATATATAATTATATATATATATATGTATACATATGGTTTCATAGGGGCAGATTAGGTTGTAGATCTTAGGTTGTAGACGTGTAGAGTTTGAGAATTAGTGTTTTAGGTGTGTAGAGCTGGGGTTCAGAGCTCGAGGTTTACGGTGCAGGGTTTTGAGCCCCCAAACTAATACGGAGATAGTTTTGGGAGGGTAGCTTGTCAATGCCTCGCTGGGATGTGGGGGTTGTCCTATTTCTCACTTCAAGGGGAGTAGGAATACGTTGGGTCTAGAGAAACCCTAAGCTTAAACCTAGAGATTTGGGTGTAAGGGTTTAGTTTTCGGGTTAGGTATTTATGAAAGTTTAGAGCTTCGAGGGGCAGGCTGTAGGGTTCAGGGTTTAGGGTCTGGGGTTTAGGTTTTAGGGTTTAGGCTTGCTTTTAGAATACCCGCGGCTGCCGATCGTTTCCTCGTGCTGTCTCACATGCAGCTTACCAGCGCATGAAGATCTCATAGTTGCCAGAGCCTTGCTCCTGGCGCTCCTCTCATGGTCGCCCACTTTGGGCATTGCAACAGAATCCTGGGATCCAAACTATCTGGGGTTCAAGGTTAAACTCCAAGGCTATGGCCAATAAAGTTGGTAAGTTCCACAAACTGGAGACCCCAGCATATTACAACCCTTACTATGGCAACTCCGCAAAAAGGACCCCGAATGTTTTGGGAACCCCTTCCCCCTTCATGAGTGCCACCAACAGTAGATATATGATTTGCAGACCCCTTAAAGTTAAATCCTACCCGGTGGGGGGTTTAGGGCCGAGAAACAGACACGTTGGCGCACTAGCAGGATTTGCAAATCAGATTGAATGATTTAGAGGCACCACCCCACAAAACGAAAGTTCTGGTAACCCTATTCTGATACACTCTAGCTCTCAACCCTACATTCCATCCGCCCCCTCTCTCCAAGCCATAGACCCAGACCCTAAATATCAGATCTTTGCGTTTAGGGTTTAAATCCCCAAGAGCTGAACCCTCAACCACGCCGTTCTTATAGTTTCTCTTCTAAGCACCAGGAAGAAGAGGAGGGCCAGGAGACTGCAAACGAAAGTGCTCAGACAAAGGTGGTCCCAAAAACGTTGAATTCAAGTTTAGGGTTCAGAGTTCGGGATTTAGTGTCTAGGGTTCAGGGCGTTGAGGGAATTTATGGTCCCCCCACCCCCCATGGATTCCAGAAACGAATCCTCATTACTAGGGGTTCCCTTCCTGGGATCCTTCAGGAAGCTCTGTGTAGGGCACGTAAGAGCGTTAACGTGGAAGGTTTAGGGTTGAGGGCTGCCGGTTTGAGGCTAGGGATCTCGTCGATGGCTATGCTTTAAAACTGTTGGAAACATCTAATGTAGCACTGTGTTACTCTACTCGTACTACGAATTTGAGCGTTGTCATCCGCATCGTTGACGTTTGTTTTTCAGAGCTTGTTCAGTGTAGGGTCTATAGAGGATCGTTCGTCTAGAGACTCCGAAAGCTGGCTTTCATGACTTATTGCGGGTTAGTGGGAATAAAGAATCAAGGAATGTATTATATAGGGATCACATCAGGATCATATTCCTTTATTTCTTATTAACCACAAGTAAGATCAATTTTCAGCATTGTTCCTTTTGTGGGTTAACATCTGATGCGGAAGGGCGTCTAGTCATTCAGCATCCCTAAGCCCCAAACCCAAATTCTAATCCTTAAGCCCCAAAACCCAAATTGTAATCCCCAAAGCCTGAAAACCTTAACCCGAAATCCCAAGCCCGTAAGCCCTAAACCTTCACAAGTTTGCAACCTAAACCCTAAACCCTAAGCCCTAAACCCTAAGAGGGCTCTAGGTTCATTCCTTCCTGGTTTCCTTCCTTTCTTCTTAACCCAGACCTCCCAAAGGCCAAAAGGGTCCTAAAAGTGGAACCCCGCAAATGGCCCCAGTACTACGAGGGTGCATTTGGGGTTCTGGGTGGTCTACCGAAGATTACCTAAACCACAGGCTTCTAGAACCAAACCCTGAACCCTAGTTCCAAAACCGCCATGGACTATTAACTTTATGCCTACGACCATAATCTACCTTGTGCCTTAAGGAAATGGATCCCTGTAGTAGTCCCTACATAGCCCCAAGTGACCATCGTCCCTTTCCCTGCGAAGCACCCGAACTAATTTCTAGAGTCTTCAGGTCCCAACATCGGCTAGAACAGTGTCTAAACCCTAAACCCTAAACCCTATACCCTAAACCCTAAACCCCTATCTTCCTCAGGCAACTTTGTTCTGCAGAAAGGCACCCCATGTTTGCGACGTCCATTCTTGCGAATAATTAGCAAGATCATGGTCGTTGTCCTAAAAACCTGGCTGCCCTGTTCATATCTGTTCTATCCGGCAACACAAACTGTAGTTATGATGGCGACTTAGGGGTTCAGTGATTTTGGTTTAGGGCGTTGTTTCTGTTCTTTCTTTGTTCTGGTGGGGGATGTTTGTGCATCGTTTGGGTGCTGATGCAGGCAATTCCTAGATGCCCGCTCTAAGGCTGTAGCATTTTTCTCTCACAGGAGCTCCAATTGTGAGCGGGCTTCCGGCTGCAAAACTTAACGAAATCTTTCAAAATCTGGCTGGATATTTCCCAGCCCGAAAATGGAAGTACCATTTCGTGAAAACCTTGCATCTTGAGCGTTGGCAGTTATCTTTTTCAGAAGGACAAATGTATGGCTGTTCTTTTCCAGCAGAAGCCTCTTTGCAAAGGAACTTGAAATTTGAGAACCCTTCACACACGTACCTTCACCTTCATGCTGAGAGCAATTTCATAACCAATCCCATATGGATGCTCACTACCGCTTTGAGGTTTCAGCCGGCGCTTCTTCAATTTGAAGTCAAAACTGGCAAAAACTGTAGCTGACAGCCAATCAAGTTCTGATGCTACGAGCGGCGTCCAGTCCTGACGCTGTCGGGCTCAAGACTCTTCCTGTTCATGTCGGGTATACTTGGTAACTAAGCCAGCTATCCCAAGCTACAAGACGAAGGCAGTGTTGTCTAAGGTTAGACCTGTACCTGAGACATATTATGGCCAAAGAGCTCACAAGTGCATTCAACTAGCTTGTGTTTGATGTCTGAGGTGTTTGATGTCTTGTTATCAAGGCTAGTATCAGGGGCCAACCATTCAGAGGCTTTTTGGGCTAGACGTTTCAACTAGAGCCCTTCGTATCCACACCCCGAAAATTTGCTGCACAAACACCAAGGTCTAGTGGTATCAGGGAAAGCCATAGGAGAAGCAAGCGACACGTGCTCCGCAGCCCCGCCATGTGGCTCGACTTCTAACAATAGTTTGTCTGCTCATGTTTTGTGTGCTTGTTTGTTTTTGTTTAGGTTTTCGTGCTTGTTTGCTTGTTGGGTGCTTGTAACCGTAGAGATTTCAGGGATTCCTAGACCCTAAACCCTAGACGCCCTAGACCTATACAATCCCAAGTAGAGGACTCCAAATATTTGCCAAATGACCCCCACATATTTCTTGGGTTTGCTAGGGCCCTCCATTTGGAGATGTTCCCGTAAGGTCTCTGCATCCCGGTGCACGGCCTGAATTTTTCACGCGCTGAAAGTAGGAAGCAGCACAAGAGTGCAGTAAGACCTGATAGCAACTTTGAAACTTTCATGCGAGGGCTGATGTCAAAGGTAGCTCGCCAAGGGATCGAGCATTTAAACTTGCGGGTTGCTGTTAAGGAACTTAAGTTAATTCACCATTATGGGTATATGCAGAGTAATTAATATGTTTTCCCCAACTGTGGCTTAAATGAAGTTCCCTTAACCCTATCATTTACGATATGTCCCCATGCTAGCAACTTAATTTTAGTCCCTTATCCCTGAACCTTAAACCCTAAAGCCTAAACCCTACCAATATTGGCAGTGTTTTTTTTGACTTTTGGGTTGTCGGGGAGCAGGACCGCAGCCGGAGAGCGCATAGTGGGTTTGAGGGTTAATGGAAAAGAAAATCGAAACTACTATATAGGGTTTAGGGTTTAGGGGTAGGGTTTAGGGGTTATGTAGGGATAATGGACAAGAAAATGGAAACTACTATATTGGGGTTATATACTGCAGGGATAATGGAAAAGAAGTGGGAACTACCATAATGTAGGGTTTAGGGTAGGAAAAACCTCAGCCCAAGAAATGTTTCTAGAATGCCATGAACTGTAGTCTCCTTAGGATTTTTGAGTTTTTAGTCTAGTATAACCCCAAAACATTATCAAACACATTTTTTGTCATAGGTGTAAGGAGACGACAGTGAACACGGACATGCCAGAAAAGTTGGCTGCAACAAATGTAGATAGGCCGTCATACTTGGAGGATTAAGGCTTGTTACGGGTCAGTGGGGTTTTGCGAAAGTTTTACGAAGGATGAATGTGGTTACACCCTCTATTGTTGTTCCCATGTATGACTACCCATTCGCCGCCAGGTGAAAGTCGCTTGGGTGATTAGGCCATTTATTGAAATTGACATCCTGATGGGGCTTCAGACGCGATTCGGGTCTGCGTGTCTAGGCTTATCCCCAAACTCCATGAAGGATCCAAACAGAGAATCCCCCCAAAAAGTCGAATCATCCCATTTCTATGTTGGGGAACGGAAGGTTTCATATAGGATCCTTTAAGGGGTCCGGGTCAGGGTTTAGGGCAAAAATATTTAGAGCTAGTGCGCGTCTACTGCAATCAGTGCGGCTTTCAAAGCAGGATGAATAGGGAGGGAGTTCACATGTCTCTTGGTAGACTCCAAAGCTCCAGTCTGGCTGGAGGTCAGATGGGCATGATTTCAAGCTCAAGATCTATTCGCAGGCCCTCCCAAACCAGAGAGTCCCTCTAGTGAGGGTATGAAAATGAGACGCCTGTGACTTTGGGAACTCTTGTGCTTTTCACATGCTTGCAGATCTCCCATGGGATCTAAAGCATGGAGCACTGCAGAATTTCCCAAGGACGTTGGGGAAGCTATCGGATTTTGGGAGGCTTCATTTTATTGCATCCTCTAGGGGTCCAGGCTTCTTCTTCCACACGCAAAGTGGAAGTCCTCTGTAGGTACAAAAACGTCGGATAAACGTCTGTAGCAACTACCACAAGCTTTCCTACAGGATCACATGATTTTCACGGGGTTCGACCTTGATTTCTATGTAGCTCTTGCAGCCAACAAAACATCCGAACCCCTGAAACCCAACCTTAAGTCCAGAACATTCAACCTAATCCCCGAAACCGAATCGATGAAACCGCCAATGACAGCTGAAGGTCATCTGGGCAGCTGGACCAGGAGGCTGGCATTTTTTGGATGCAGGGGCAGGGGGTTGGGGTGGAAATTGCCTGAAAACACTTGCGCGCCCTATGCTTCCATAGTCCTCATGTACTGGCACACAGGGACGCAAATAATCAATGCACGCTACGCAATTGTAAGGTTTTTTTCCCAATAGATAGACAAGAACCCTAAACCCTAAACCCTAAACCCTAAACCGTGTAAGACTTTTATGGGGATCATAGCGTTGCGAGGTTGGGGATTTCATCCAAACGCGCCCTACATCAAACACCACCACCTCCTAATGTTGTGCGTGCAAGAGGTCTTACGATGACATGTAGGACCCCTAAACCCTAAACCCTGAACCGCTGGGTGGGATTTCTTGAACATAAGGGGGGGCGTCTAGCTACTGCTGAGGATCACAACTGGCTCAAGCAAGATTCTGCTGTTTTGGAGGATAGGTCGAGAGATTCGTTACGGGCCGTTAGTAGGGAATGGACAACTAGTTGCCTATTTTAGCCCCTGTATACTCCCTAAAAATACAGGAGTTTCCATGTTCTTTCCATGTTCTTTCCATGCCTTCCTTGCCTACTAGCATCCAGCAAGGTTTCAAATGGTAATTTCCCAAAATAAGGGGACCCCAATATAGACCCAAAAATACTATAGTCCCTATGATAGGGACCCCCAAAAAGGTACGCCCAATTTTGGGAAACCCTCAAGTAGGGCCTAGAGGTTGGAGATGAGGGTGTTCGGCTTTGAGTACGGAACCTTCAAACACCATGGATCCTCATCAGGGGCTCCTCTCACCAGGGGTCCTTCATAGCTTTTTGGCCTCATGAAGGAGACCTGTGTGGAGTTTGTTCGTTGCTTGTTTGGCAGTGGGTATTTCTGTGGCCTTTTGTGCGGTTTGTGCGTCCGGGGTTGACGGTTGAAGTTTGGAGTACAGGGGCAGATGATGCGAGAGTGAGAAGAACTTCTATCTACCACCATCTCTATGCAACTTGCGTGTGCGAACAGTTGTTAAGCTTCATAGCCTAACCCTGAACCCTAAACAACTCTAAACTCCATGGATTTCAGGTGCCCTTGGATTTGTCCAGTTACCAAATTGGAGAAAGTAGGGGATTATTGGGAGGTTCCATTCTAGGATCCCTTAGGGTGTCTGGGAAGGAGTCATTACCCCAATGAATCCCGTAGTGACAAGCAGTCTTTGACTCTTGTATTCCGGCCGAAGCTGTATCTCAAGCTTTACTTTTTGGAGGTGTCTGGCTTCATTTTCACTGGTAGGCTGGATGGATGGCCATGCTTGGGATTTCAGGTTTTCGTCTTCTGATGCTTAGCCTGGAACATCTTGTTGCGCACCCCGAGTTCGGTCGTGGGACTGTCTGCCCTCACCCCATCAATCTCCTAGACAGAGCAGTAGCAGGCTGCTTTCAGCCCAGAGCCCTTACTTGCAGGTTTAAGGTACTTATACGAAAATTCGAACTGTAACCCAACTATACCATCTTAGGGTACTCTGGGAACCTTGTTATTGGGTATAAGTCGAATTATGAGTGGCTTATAATTGCACCCAGTATCCCTAAGCCCTAGGAGTAGATGGGGAGAAGCTTCCATATACGAGGCTAACTTGCCTAGGGTTTAGGGTTTAGGATCTAGGGTGAAATGGAGGTTGCACATGGATGGTGATAGGACCCTGGGCTGTGTGGACCGAATTAGCCCCCAAGCTCTGCTAGAAAATATGTGCTAGAGTCTTAAACTCCTTGTATCCCCAGTTAATCGTCCCTATAAGACTCCACTATATAATCTCCAGCAGAACCCCACTTCAAAGGAGTTTAGACCCTAAACCCTAAACCCTAAACCCTAACATGCAATCATCAGCAGGGCCCCCAACCTTGCTTGACCTGTAGGCAGATGTGATCATTGGCCAGCTTTCGCAGGAGGCTCGCATGCCATGATTCTTGCTATAGTAACCATAGTAATGGTAGTAATGGTAATAGTACAGTAGTAATATGAATAATAGTAGTAGTAGTAGTAGTAATCATAGTCATAGTAATAAGTGTAATGGCGGTAATAATAATAGGTTAGGTCTGGGGCAATTAGATGTTCCTATGTAAGGCTCGAGGGGTTGCGCTTAAGGTTTTGTTGGAGGAGTTCCTGGAAGAGTGCTGCCTTTTTTCCGGGGTCCTTGTGCAGGACAGTGCAGTTCTGGCCGTGCTTGTTTAGGGGTTAGGGTTTGAGGATGACTTTGCAAGTGATCCTGGTCCTGAACACCTTGAAGGCTCCAATCAAAATTTGCATTGCTCCATAAGCCCCCAAAACCCTAAACCCTAAAGCCTAAACCCTGAACCGCATAATCCCCCTAAACCCTATAAACGCTGGTTTGCCCAACGTAGTGCAGCACTCATCTTCTGGGGGTTCCATGTTGGGGTCCTTCATGGGGTGCGGGATTGTGCTGGGTACGACGTTACGTGGGGTTTCAGGTACCTGGGGTCTACATGAACCATATAACCCCTCCTAACAGACCTGGAACCCCGACTATGAGGAATGCAAGGATATTCAGGGTCGTATGCAATGCTCGGTGTTAGGGGGTTTATACGAGACATATGGATATATATATATATATGTATATAACACTCTAAACCCTCAACCCTGAACCTTCAGCCCTAAAACCGAAGTCCTAAATAAATAGCAGACGGAAGGAATTTGAAGAAGGAATGTGGCTTTAGGTTCTTTATTTGCCTAAGATCATGGTAGGGCGCCACAAGACTGACATGGACCCCTGCAACTACAGGCCTGAATTCATGTTCTTTTGCATTTTTTTTTTGCGGAGGGGGGGGGGGGGGGGGGGGG
>CAJNIZ010029691.1:0-33690 GCA_905231905.1 Symbiodinium pilosum | reverse complement strand
AGTTTAGACCTCAGGATCCCGAAGTCTGGGATTGCTTGTAGTTCGATGTTCCTTCAGAGTAGGGACCCCCCAATGCGCAACTTGCTTAGGGTTTAGGATTTAGGGTTTAAGGGGTTTAGGGGGTTTAGGGGGTTTAGGGGTTTTAGGGTTTAGGGATCTAGGGGGTTGTGGAGTTTAGGGTATAAGGGGTTTGGGGTTTAGGAATCTAGGGGTTTAGGGGCTTGGGGGTTTAGGGATCTAGGGGTTTAGGGCTTAGGGTTTAGGGGCTTGGGGTTTAGGATCTAGGGGTCTAGGGCTTAGGGTTTAGGGGCTCAGAGGTTTTAGGTCTTAACCCCTATACCTAAACCCGTGAACCCCTTAAGCCTTAAAACCCCCTTAACCCTGAATCCCTAAACCCTAAACCTCTACACCCCAAACCCTTATGACCTAAACCCCTATACCCTAAACCCTTAGATCCCTAAACCCCTAGATCCCTCCTGTTTTGTTGGCAACTTGATTGCAAGCATGTTGCCACGTGAATGGTCTGTCTGCGCGTTGGTGCTACCCACGGTTTAGACTGCAGGAGCGAATAAATGATCCAAGCCGGTTTGGTTTCCAGTTTGCTGAGCGGCGAAATGCTGACGGCTGGTACAGCAAAAGTTGGCCAAAACGTGCGTCTGAACACACATCCTTGTGTGCTGCTTGGATCGCATTAGGCAAGAAAAGCCTCCAATCCTCTTCGTGTTCCGAATTTAGTTGCAGCGTTTCGCAAGCTGTTCCCGTCAAGGTTCAGAAAGTGCGAAGCAAAAGGGAAGCACTCGGTGTTGTTGTTTGGTTTAGGGGTGTTTAGGGTTTTTGGGCTCCGGGCTTAGGGGTTTAGGGTATAGGAGTTCAGGGTTTACGGTATAGGGTTTGGGGTTTAGGGTTTAGGGGTTTCGAGATTTAGAGAAAAGGGGTTTAGGGTATAGGGGTTTAGGGTATAGGGGTTTAGGCTTTAGGGTTTTAGGGTTCAGGGTTTAGGTTAGGTCAGTCCGCCCTATGGTAATAGCTCCTTAATATGAATTATTATACCTACAATAGCCCCTTGTGCTACCCATTACTGGGCGGGGGATTGACCCAAGGGCTAGGTTATGGGGGTTCAGGGTCTAGGGCTCAGGGTTTAGGAGTTTAGGAGCTTAGGCTTTAGGAGTTTAGGGTGTACGGGTTTAGCCTAGGGGTTCCCAAAATAAGGTAAAGGGGGGCATCTAGGGGTACATTGAGACTATATAGGAATCTGTGCGGTTCAGGGTTTTGGGATAAGGGATCTAAGGGTGTCCCAAAATCACTGGTACCATTTTTCGTGTCGCGATAAAAAGGGTTACGATAATTGGAGTTTATTTTGGGTGCCCCTATTTATAGAAAATGCCATTCAGGGTTTAGGGATTGAGGGCTTATGAGCTTGGGGACTTGGTGTGCAGGGATTTACGGTTTGGGGTTTTTGGGATTTAGGGTTCAGGGTTGCTGGGTTGGGGCTTTAAGGTTTAGGGTCTGGGGATTTGGGGTGAGATGTTCAGAGCACAGGGATGTAATTTTGCCTTTTGAGCCTAAACGTTCAACACTAAGAAATCCCCAAACCCAAGCCGAACACCCTAAACCCCAAATCTGAAAGTCATGCTGGAACATATAACCTGAATTCCCAAACCCAGACACCTGAACGTCTTGGCACGCAGCGGCCGCCAGCAATCATCCTGATGAGTAAGATGGATTCTCAAAATCTGTGACAAGAATACTTGTCCCAAAGCCCTAAGACCCTGAGACTTAAAGCCCCAAGGCCTTGCATAAGCCCTGAGCCCCTAAATTCTCAGCCCCAAACTGCAAAAGAGATCCTGGTAGATTCCAGATCGATCCTCCGGTTCAAGGAAGTTGCAGTTGCCCAGAGCTTTCAGAGGATCCCACAATGGGGTTTTAGGTTTTAGGGTTTAGGGTTTCAGGGCTTAGGGTTTAGGACCTCTCAAAAACATTCCACGACTACATGAGGGAAGCTACAGGATTATTGGGAGGGTCCATTTCTTGGATCCTTTAGGGGTTCTTGATTCAAGCTGGCCACACGCGTGCGGAGGCAGGTGCTCTATATGTTAGGGCCCTAAAGCGAAAACCCTAACCCAAGTATCACGGGTCCCTTTACTACCCCGCCATGTTCTCTCCTCCGTAGGATCCCCCTTATGGAATTGGGGCTTGGGGTTGAGGGTTTAGAGTTTAGGAGTTTCAGTATAGGATTTCCTGCATACCTTTGAAGATCTTCTTAAGTTCGCATTGTGCAGGGTGACGTGGCTACCTATTTCCATAGCTAGGAATTTGTAGTGGCGGGTGCGAGTCAGATCCTGACGAGACATTTTTCTGAGCGTCCTAAATGGCCCCATACACTCCCAGCGTTGCTCCAGCTATCCCTAAACCCTAAACCCTAAACCCTAAAACCCTAAAACCCTAAAACCCTAAAACCCTAAACCCTAAACCCTAAACCCTAAAACCCTAAAACCCTAAACCCTAAACCCTAAACCTCTAATTTCACTGTCCCATGTCTTACGATTCCAAGCCGAGGTCGCCAGAGCGCGATCCGCTGTCGCGCGAGGATGGTGAGGCATGTATGATTTGGCTTCTGGGGTTTAGGCTTGTGTTTTCGGGTTCAGGATTCAGGTTTAGGATTTAATCTTCAAGATTTTGGGTGTAGGGTGGTGGGCTTAGGGTTTAAGGTATAGATTATAATATTGAGCGTGTAGGATTTAGGGCTTAGAGTTTCGTGTTTAGGGTTTAGGGTGTGGAGTTTAGGGTGTAGGATTTAGGTTCCATTGTTTAGGCTTTAGGGCTTAGGATTTTAAATAGTTCAGCCATGCATTTTGTCATCTAGCTGAAGCACGAACACGTCCAAACAGGTTACTATACCGTAAGATTGGGAACAGGTGCCCACCAAATTGTAGTCAACTGCTTTTTCAAGGTATGTGAGATGGATATGTGCATGCATTGGGTGCTTCTGTTGGGAGGACCATCCGAATGAGACCTGTTTTGCACAGGATTTTTATTAGAAGGACTCTTCCACTGCTTTTCGTTGGCAGAACCACAGCATGCCAGCATGTATCAGCATGTCTCACGAGTTGGTGAGCAACTAAACTTCCCAGGGTTTAGGCTTTAGGGCTCTCATGTTGCGCTGCGCTCTATGGACAACAGGATGACAATAGGCATTTTTCAAGTGGTTGACAGTATTGCACCATCCAGGGGAACAAAGATGATCCAATTCAAATTGGAAGTAACATTCTACCTGGCGTGGGCACGTGTGGACTTTGTGCCAAAAGTCCGCTTGCGCTCTGCGGTTTGCGTGGCGCCGACTTCTTGCCCCAATCCGTGTACGGTCTTCCCAGTTGGTATTTTTGGAATTAGACATGGACGCCCATTCACAACAACCCAGCAATCAGGGCAACTGATATGTTCTTTCTGGTAAGCCGCATTATGCCCAAACTCATCAACCTGGGCACTAAAACCCCACAAGTGTACAAACCACATATGCACACCGTTCTTTCTTTAGAGCAAGTGTAGGCGTGGAAGAGAAGAAGCACTGAACTGCAAAACCCATCCGACTCAGCTGTTAACCCCTAGAAGCCTTGAAGCCAGTAACGTCGAGATTCGCTAAGGTATAGCTGCATATGTTAGTTTCCCAACATACCTGATCCTCAATATAGACCCCAAAATACCATAGTCCTTATTATGGACACCCCAAGATGGTACCCCTAATGTTGGGACACCCCAAACCCTAAACCCTAAACCCTATATAATCCTATAACCCCCATATAACCCCTATATCCCTCTTTAAAGGGTACCCCGCATTTTGAGAAACCCCCATACGTAAATGCAAAGGGCCGCCTTTTCGTTTGGGGCATCGTATCCGGGAAGATTCAGCGAATCTGGTTTGGTTATAGTCCCCCTTAAGTAGATAGAATATAGCGTTGGGTATATTATAGAGTTTAGGGTTTAGCGTTTAGGGTATAGTAAGATCCCCATATACCCCATATTCTATCTACTGAAAGGGGATTATATCTGGTTCAAACAACAGAAGCGACCCTGATCAAGGTTTTGCAAGAGTTAGACACTGCCATCACCCATCTTGGCTTTCACATCGAGCCGGGGGCCCATGGTTTGGGGTTTAGGTTTTAGGTTTGGGGTAGAAGGGTGGAGATTTTTCAGGATTTCACGGATTTGCGTTTTTTTGCAGAACACCGGGTTTCTCATGCCCAGGCTCAATTTGGGGAGAGGTTGAGTCTGAAGAGCATCGACACCGGGCGTATGTTGTTCTTTACCGTGATATTGTTGCAAGTTGTGCCCCCCAGTATTCTTTATTGGGCTTTCGTGGCAGAAATTAAAGAGCATCTTCAATGGCGACTCAAAGAGGGTGAAGAATGTGGGATGTCGGGTCTTGGGTTCAGGGTTTGCAATGGGCTTATGGGCTTCCACGTTAGTGTGTGGGAGGGTAAGGGTAAGGGTAGTTCGGTTTGGCGGACGGTTGGTCGTTTCTCTAAATACGGGGACCCCAATATAGACCCCCAAATATGATAATCCTTACTATTGGGACCCCCAATCCCCAATCAGGTACCCTTAATCATCAGATACATTTTTTCGTTGGACGTCATGGGGCCAGTTTAGTGCGGCGGAAAACCCTAAACCCTAAACCGCGTGGCTGTTGGTTCTTGCATTGGTCGTCATGGGGCCTTCTTGGTTGCCAGGTTGGATTTGGATCGGGCACATTACCTGGAGGGTCAACCTTAAACCCCCCCAACCTAGGGTCATTCCCCCTTGCAGGAACTGTCCTTGAATGGGTTTCACTAAGGGGCTATTATGATACCTAGCGTGGTAACTGTTATTGCAAGGGGAATGAGTCAAACCCGACCCTTAAACCAGTTGGCTGAACTTACGTGTAAGAAAATGGAAACTACTATAGTATAATAGGGTATATATTGGGGTTATATTGGGGTTATATTGGGGATAATGGAAAAGAAAATGGAAACTACTATAATATTGGGACTATATAGGGGTTGCCTGGCGTGCTCTGGTGGTTTGTGTGGTGACGAAGGCCATGCTGACAGATGACATCGAGCAGAAGGTTAAATGTATTTATGCGAAGCGTCATTTTCCCTTTGGTTCTCCACTACTTTACCCAGGGTTGGAGACTGGAAAAGAACCTGGAAGTGTTTAGGGGTACTCCCTTTGCGGGCCTCTCAAACCAAGTCTTCCACGCCTGAAGGCATTTGGAGTTATGTCCGCAGGGCAAAAAGAGGCTCGCGCGCATTGTTTCTGGATCTCCTCACAGTGCCTATTCCAAACCTTCACGGATTACCATTGTAAAACCCAAAAAAAGACCATCAAGCCCCCAAGTGCTACAACTTGAGAAATGTGGCAAGTTTGTCAGGCACCTCAACATCAGCGCATTCTTTGTTTACCGGGAATTCCTTGCAGTTTCTCACGCCTCCCCTCTTAGCATGCCTTGTTCAAACCCTAAGACCGCAACCCTAAACATTTATCATACTACTATTGTTATGTTACTACATCTGTATGTCATTGTATTACTTACCTCCTCCTCCTCCTACTACTACTACTACTACTACCACCACCACCACCACCACCAGTACCACCACCGCCATTGCAATCAAATTACAATTGCCAGTACTGTTCTTGTTACTATTGCTTTACTTTTCTTTTTGCAAGCCCCCGGGAGACTAGGCCGTTTCTGTCCAGCTTCGGTGTGGAGGCCGGTGGGACGTGGCCATGGGTTGAGCGTGGAGGGTTTGGGGGTTTGAGGGTTCAGGGAATAGGGTTCAGGGTCTATAGCAATACTGTGTGGCTTTGAATTGGCGAGAGGCTGAACCGCAAAAGATTACAAGAGGTCTTCCCTGATGTTCCTTTGGGTGGAATCACCTCCCAGTCCACACTAATTTAGCCGCATTCAAATTGTTGAGGCCTATGTTGTAGTCGTCTGATCCTCGCAATAAAAAGACCTACTCCCTGATACAGACCTTTGTATTCTCATGCTCCGACTTTTTACCGCGAGACTGGCTGTGCATGCAGGTATGTATGCATGCATGCATGCATGAGTATGTGTATGTATGTGTATCTATGTAGGTGTGTGTATGTACGTGTATGTCTGTGTATGTCTGTATAAGTAAGTACGTAATTTTGCATGTAATATTGCTAGGGGGCGGGATGATGATTGGGTTTGTAGGCTTGGTTGCATGCTTTCTCAACGTATCATAACACTTTAAGCCACAAGTGTATGGGCGGAAGGCTCATGCCGTCGGAGCCTATAGTTCCCCGATCACAGTTGGAGGTTCAAGGTTTGGGATTTGTGGTTTAGGCTTCCAGGCGTGTTTAATTGCAAGCTTGGATCGAGTCATTCTGCTTCCACATCAGGTTGTTTAGGCTTAAACCCTCCCTGGACTCCCTGAAGGATCCAAAAAATAGGATCCCCCCAACCTCACCCAACTACTACATTGGGGAAACTAGGAGGGTGTTGGGAGGTTCCTTTTTTGCGATTGTTTAGGGGCCTGGGTATGGTGGGAACCTACTTTAAGTTCCTTAGCAGCAGCCCTAAACCCTACGCCCCGGTTTAGGGTTTGGGGTTTCGGGTTTAGGAAATATGCCAGTATGCCTGCCTACCTTCAGGGCTGAATGCTCCACAGACATTTTGCGGTTGGGCACTGCAGGAACATTAAGTAGCGTTTAGGGTTTAGGGTCTAGGGTGTTGGGCTTATGTAGGGATAATGGAACAGAAAATGGACTCTACTACAGCGTATTGGGGTAATATCGGGATAATGGACAAGCAAATGGAAACTATTATTTAAGGCTTCCTTGAGGGGCCCCGTGTAAGGGAGACCCATAACCTAGGTTCGCATGACAATCTGGCCCCGAATATTTGGGGTGCCTCAAAATTGACCGCATTTCAACGTCCTGCTGTCTGACGATAAAAACCTGCCTAGGATGTGAGCCCCGAACCCGTTGACTCGTGACTGTAGAAGCCTGAATGCTTTACCAGCTGTATCTACGGCATTGTACACCCGAAAAACCCAAAAGCCAAAACCCCAAAACCAAAGCGCGAAGGTTTCCCACAGGGGACGTGCAGTGGTTCACCAGGCGGCAGACTCACTTCTTGGAACATTCAAGGTGTTTTCAAGTTGTAGTTTCCCCCAATATAGACCCCAATATACTATAATCCTTATTATGGGCACCCCCAAAAGGGTACCCCTAATTTTGGGAAACCCCCCAATACACCCGCTTGAAGGGTTACAGGGTTTAGGGCGCGCGGTTTGTCAAACCGGCGCCTTTAACAGGAGTTGTTGGTTAATAGGGTAAAGGGTCCTTTACAGAGGAAGCCTATACATGTCTACACAGCACCCATATCAACAAAGCCGAAACAGATACGTATGTGGGCGGGGGGGGGTGGATGGCAAAATATCATTATATGTATACATACATACACATCTTTATACATGAATAGGGTTCTGGGGCCCTTTCGAAGGGGTCACAGGGGTCTAGAAGGGTTGGGCCCTTTGAAAGGGTTCGAGGCCTGTTTGGGGTTTAGGGTTTAGGGGTTGTGTTTCTCAAAATTGAGGGTACCCTTGCAATGCCAGAGTGTTCCTGGAAAGTTTGTAAGGCTTTCAAATTTGTATGCAGCGGAGGGCGGGGGAGTGGAGGGGCAAAGTTCAAGCGTCTTCCTGCATTTCAGTGTTTTTCATGCCGCAGAGGGTTCAGAAGCATGCCTGAAAATGCAAGCACGGAATTCTTTGGAATCTTGTTGCTCTTTGGCAAACATATCACTTTTGCCTATGCAGTTTGGTGAAAAAGAACGACCTTTAAGGAGGACCCCCCACCCTGTAATAGTGACTATAAGGGATACTAGTAACTATATGAGGGTCCTCTTATATTCCTATTATGCCACTAGTACAGGGTGGGGGTCCACCTAAGATCTTATCACCATTGTCTGCCCTGCTCCGCCAGGTTCTCTTTCATTGGTAGGGTCCATCCGGGATAATGAAGGCCAATTGAGGGGAACCTGGGGGGTCGGGCGGAGCCAGTACAGGGCGTGGCTGATAAGCTGGGAGAGAACAAAAGATGTTCAAACATGATGCCAACAGTGCGGAATTTGTATGAATCTATTCTGCACACTTGTCAGGAGTATGTTGGAGTCAAGTGCATTGAGCTTTTTAAGAGGTATGTGCCAGCAGCTGTGCTTGATATTAAATCCCTAAACCCTTTAACTATGATGTGCAAGCCTCAGCTCATTCCCGGGATATGGCAAACTTCCTGAGCTTCCCCCCCTTTTTTCGCTTCTATAGTATCCCTAGCCGATCCCAGTCATATGATAGCTATAGGGTGCTGATGCGAAGGTTTGGTCATGCGCAGAAGTTCTTTGTGGGGTCGATTGTTGGATGGAAAGGACAACTGGCGTAGTCCCGCACTTTGTTCGAGATGTCCGCGGTGCTACAGTGCACCGTAAACCCTCGATCCCTTTAACCCTGAAACCCTTTAACCTCAAACCTAAGGCCGGAGGCCCCTACATGGCCTTCGCAATAGGGCCGCATCAGACAGAAGAACCCATGTTCAAGGACGCTTCCCCAACCCTAAAATCCACTGAGCTTTAACGCTCTTGCAGGCTGTTCCAACCTCAAGACCCGTGACCCGCATAGGGAAAACCAGGTGGTTACCAGACAATATGAGCCATAATCTAAGCTCTTTACATGGGTTATATAAGCGAGTACTGTAGGGGTTATTCAGGGGATATGAGGAGCTTAGGCTATAAACCTTAAACCTGAACCTCAAACCCTAAACCCTAGCGTTATTATGTGGCTCACTTGAGGTTCCGGCCCTTAGACTTGGTTGCCTGGATGTTTGAAGCGTGGAAGCATTTGTGTGCCACGTGTTGCCACTTGACGTGCCTTTGAGGCTTCGCAGCAGGTGCAGGGTTTGAACAAAGAGGTCATCTTGATGGCTTCTATACGGCAGTTTCCATAAATAGGGGGAACCCAAACACGGATCCCAAAATACCAGAACCCTTATTATTGGGACCCCCAAAATGGTACCCCTAGTTTTGGGAAACTCCCATACAGCTAAACCGCCTCATTTTTTGGAAGCATCCGGATGGGGAATTCAGGTGTGTTGTACGTGTGACATGCGCATCCTAGCCACATAGCAGCATTCTATCTGAACGTTTCCCGCACCGCGTCGCGTCCTCACTGTTTTAAAGTCTTGGGCACAAAAAGTCTGAAATCATGCCGTGGCAAATTTTTGGGCAATGACCTCTAATCAACCCCACTTGAAACATCCTACTGTATGTCTGAGCCACTATGGGGTGCGCGGACCGCTTTCGGGATGCCCGATTTGTAGACTATGTTGGTAGAGGAGGAATGCACGGGGTTTTGGGCTTGCAGACAATTTGTGTTCTGGGTCTCTCTTGCACTCGGATAACAATTGATCACGAGAGCCCAAGATGCTGTGACTGGCTCGTCATGCCAAAAGTCTGGAACCTAAACATCCCCGGAAGAAAACAACATGGTATGACTGTACCAGGTTATACGGAAGCACTCTTCATGTAGCCCTCTTACCGCAACCCAGATATAGGATCTAGAGCACTATAGGACCTAGAACATCCTGCATAAGCGGCCGTTGCCAAGTTGGTGAACATCATGGCCTTTGTGCTAGATGGCTTTCGCAGGGGTCCGTGAGCCCTGTTGGCAGTTTTTGTATGGCTTGGTATACCTTTAATTCCAACGTTTCAGCTGCTGTCGCCTCCGCCTGCGTACTTTACTGTTGACTTAGTATGAAGACATTTCACGTAAACCCAAAACATAACTAGACAGATGTCCATGCCACGCGTGGTTCCGAAAGTTTCCGTTTCATGCTGTGAGATTGATATCAGGGCTGTTGCGTGATTGCGTGCGATTTTGCCGATCTGTCAACATGCTGTCAACGCAACGAATACCTTCTTGACATCTAATCTATGCAAGTTCTGTGCCAGCAGTGCGGGCAGCAGAGCTCGTAGTTTGTTGCAAATACTTCTTCACCATGTGTATATGCTGTCGTATTTACCTCGCGGCCCCTTGACCCCGTCGAAATCAAAATAAGGCGAAAGCAAAGGATCCACTGTTCAACAGATTTCAGATTTATGGAACAATTTTTGTGCATTTTTGCATGAAATCAAGCATATGAAGAAGCGGCGAAAGATTGCTCTGTCAGAGACACTCCGGTAGAACCCCCTTCAAACGGCAGCTTCCATAAACAGGGCACCCCACTGTAAGCCCCAAAGTGTTATCATCCTCATATAGGGATCCCACCCTAAATGGCACCCCTAGTTTTAAGAAGGCCCCAAATACTTAAGATCCCCTGGTTACACTTGTCTCAGAATTCACCATCCCTTGAACTGTGGACCCTAAACCCTGAACCCCAAACACTATGAATTAGAAGCCCTAAACCCTAAACCCCCAACCCTAAACCCTAAACCCTAAACCCTAAACCCTAAACACTATAAATTCCCAACCCCAAATCCTAAACCCTCTACCCCAGACCTTGCCCTAAATTCCAGAAGCAAATGATTTGGGGTAAGTGCTCGCGTTTTCAAGGATACAAAACTTGAGAAGTCAATGGAGAAGCGAATGGAACACGACATGGACAGTGAGGTTATGCGGTGTGTGTGTGTGTGTGTGTTTTTTTTAGGGCTTGGGATATAATATGTTGTTCCGTTTGTAGCGCCTGGTTTTGTGTACGCTGTATATTAGACGTCATATTGTATTGGGTACCGCAAAAAAGGAGCATCATGACATTTGGTACCCCAGTAGTTTGCGTAATTTAGTTCTCCGGATAGTCCCATAGACCCCCACCCCCGATACCGAATATTCCTGGTATGGTATGTGGCTAAACCCTAAACCCCTTTAATATACTACAATGTGTCGGGAATGCTTTTATTTTGCAGGTTGCGGCTCCCATATTCTGGGTTGCTGTACAGGGATTTAAGCTAAGTTGCCATAATATGGGTTCATACTGATTAAGAGGGTGTCCCGGTGTCCTTGTTACAGTAGCTAAGTTCAAGTTCCTGAACAGAAACCCAGTGTTAGAGGGAGGGGACTAGACCTTCAGCGCTGGCGGAGGCGGGAGAGCCTGGCGAAGATAGGGTTCCTCTTAACGACAAGGAGGTTGTCCCGGCTTGTTTCTCTTGATGCCTATTCAGGAAAGTGTGAGTAAAACAATAGTTACGTATTTGTATCCTCTCCAGACTTTGGCTATCATATGAGTTACTAAAAGCATTCGGATTACCAGAGGACCATTACGGTTTGACATAGGGTCGTGAACATAGTTTAGTATAGTTCCTCATATATTCCGTGATGGGAACCCAAGTTCATTAATTTTGTTGGAAATGGAGACTGCAGCTCGTATGACTGTTATTGTGTCCTTATGACAGGGGGCTTCTTAGGATTAATCCAGCGCGCTTGGACTGAGGGAGGCTTGTGGAATACCGTGTGATAGTCAGGGGAATGTGTAATCCACGAGGGAAGGGTCCAAACTCCTAATACAGACCGAGAATGGGCTTTTGCCAAAGTATGGCTCCCATTCGGGGCCCTGATATTGGGGTGTTATTCGCTGGTATAAGCTAGAGGCCCTAATTCATGAGAAGTGTTCACGAATTAAGAAGCACGTGGCAACCAGTTTTGACAAGAGGAGGCTGCAGTGTTGAGAGCCTTCTGTCTAAGCAGCATCTTAGCTGATGGTTGAGCCTTGAGCTTGTGGGGTTGAGGCAGGCCTGGGCTTCCCAGGCATGTACTGAAAAACATGTGTGGTTTAGTGTTTTAGGTTTAGGGGTTAGGGATACTTTACAAAGACTTCCATAAACAGCTCAGATGGGGTTTCGGAGGGTTCCAGGACACAGGTCCATGGTTTACTTGAGCACATTGTCTACTCTCGTCCAAGGGGGAAGACAATAAAGAACAAAACCCCTGACAAGGGGCTTCCTTTCGGGTAAATGTATCTAGGATTTGCGGGCCAAGGATCACTTGAAGCTTTACAGGGATTCGAAGGGGATTGTTGGGGGCGTTAGATTGTGACTACAGCGGGAGCTAGGGGTAGTTTCAGTACTGCGCATGTACTTAGCAGCAGGTTTCTTGTATGGACCTTTGCATGGAATCGTTTCGGCGGCTTGTGAACGAAGGAATACGACGAAACCCTGGCCACAAAGTCACTAGCCCGAAACCCCAAACTCCACTAAAATCCAAAGTGTAAGGACCCCAAGATACTCCTAGTTCTGGGAAAACCCGTATGGGGATATCAAGGATTTTGAAATTTTGAAGCACTATATCCTCTCCAGAGCTTGGAGCCCTAAACCCTAAACCCTAAACCCTAAACCTTCTAGGCCTAGGGTTGCTTTGACTCTTTCAACCATTGGGGGCTGCAATCATTACTGGGTTGCTGTTAAGGAACTTAAATTAAGGGATTATCCCCCTATAATGGAGAATCAAATGGAAAAGAACATGGAAAATGAAATGGAAACTGGGGGAATATGGGGGATTAAGGAACTTAAATTAAGTTACTATATTGGGGAAACCTTATTATTTACTATATATTAAGTTCCTTAACAGCAACCCAGATTATCGGTTTGATGATCTGCGTTTTTTTTTGCAGGGGTTCATGCGGCTCCACTAGGTTTGAGGTGCTTGTATTTTTTTTAGATCCGCTCAGGAAATCGATTCCTTGGTGAAGGGGGGGGCTTTAAGTGACATGCTTGGTGCCTTTTAGCACCCAGTTAAGATTTTCGGGAAGAAGGCCAATTTAGCCGCAGGCTGCGTGAAAAGTAGCATTGCGCTCTCCTGGAAAACTTGTCACTTAGGAGTTATTCCAACGAATCAGAGTTCCTTTTTGCCATCGTTTGTGCGCTCCATCTTTGGAAGCCTCTAGAATTTGCGCAGCAGTCATCCGTTGAATGTGGTCCCTCCCTGTCACAAAGTAAGCCCTGCGCTCTATATCATGAATCTGACTTGAGCATCTAGAAGCGCTACCTGCAAGCCAGTCTAGTGTGATCACGGTGCACCTTTCCCTTTCACTTAGGGTGAACGTATGTTTGGTTCAGAGTCAGGTAGGCAGATCAACATTTGCAAGCTTCATCAAAATCAGAGGCCTAAACCCTAAACCCTAAACCATGACAGTTTTGCCGCAGAGTGCTCTGCCTCTGAGCCCCGAGCTTCAGTCAAAGTCTCCGAAGCCCACAGTCTGAGGCCACATTTGATGCCAGGGTTGAACCCTAAACCCCCCCAAACCCTACAATTCATATGAGCTATAGTCTAAACCCCTTAACGGGGGGCTATATAGGGGATTATATAGGGGACTGCTATAGGGGTTATTAAGGGGGATACTAGGAGTTCAGACTACAGCTCATATGGTTAAAGCCTCTTCCCAGATTTTTTTGCATCCCACGAACCTAATTCTACAACCCAGTAAAGTAGTTTCCATTTTCTTTTCCATTATCCCTTAGGTGGACCCCCTTATTAGGGTCCTCTTATAATCCTATTATACCGCTATTACAGGGTGGGGGGGTCCTCCTAAATTATCCTTATTTCACCCATGTAAAATCATATTTACCCCTATATAACCCCTTTCAAGAACTTAAAAACACCAAGCCCGCGTTCGACTGTACGCGCACACTGCCTTCGAGCCGCCATGCCTTCAATGGCTAGAGCTGATGAAGAAGGACAGACAAAGGGGAGACTACACTTGAAATATGAGTTAACTTGTTAAAAGGGTTATAGCGGTTTGCTGGGGAGTATTTAGGAATTGTTTAGGAATATGTAGAGTTAATCTCCCTCCCGCAAAGCAATTTGGATGCTCTATGGGTTTCCATATGATCCATAGTCTAAACTCCTAGTATCCCCCCTATAGCCCCTATAGTAGTCCCATAGTAATCCCCTATATGACCCTATATGACCCCCTTTACGGGGGTCTAGATTATGGCTCGTGTTGGTTTTGGGAAGGGGAAGTCTCCTGTAAGAGGGGCTTAGGTTGCCTGCCAGTGCGGGTGAGAGGAATTGCGCTCAAGGTTCTGTTCTGGTCTTTCGATGCAAGGGTCTAGGGTTTCCTAAGTTTGCATCAGGCTTTGGGCTTAGGTTAAAGGATTTGGATGCATCCGTAGTCTTTCAGTAGTGCATAACTGGGCGCTGGAGCCTCCCCAAGTGTGCCAAGCTAAATTGCTGTTGGAGGATTTAAGTCAAGACAACGTTCTACCGAAACCGCATCGTTTTGAATGTATTTTTCGTCCTGGCATTTTTGAGTAACTTGTGTTGAGGTCCTTAAGAAGCCCAGCAAGAGCTCAAACTTTGCGCAGCTGAGAGAATCTGCTGGGGTCATGTGGACTTATGGAAGCACCTATATTCTTTAGGGTTCAGGGCTTAGGCCAGGCAGGGAAATTGAAAGCTATAACCAAGAATGAAGGACCGAATGGACATGGACACGGAAGATGAAATGCAAACTGGGGTCATATAGTGAGTTGAATCCGGCATTTTTCATCCTCACTCTGACAGAGAACGCGAGTCTGTCGTAATGTGCCTTCCTAGGTCCAAAGTTGTAAAGAGACTCTGGCGTGTAGGCTGCTACAGAACTTAAATGAAGTTACCGTAGTACGGACGGAACTCTATAGGATGTGATTTATGTTCATCATCCCCAAATGCATTACTACATTGGAAGAACTGGGAATAATTGGGACGTTCCATGTTTCGGATCTTTCAGGGGTCGGGGTAACAGCAGCCTGGTCTCCAACAGCTATATAACCCTGAACTCTAAACTCCGAACCGTGTGCGCTGTTGGGACCATGCAGCCGGAACTTTACGTTAGAAACGATTGGCGAACAAAAAATCTAGGCAAAATTTCAGATGGTAGTTTCCCCCATCCGTTTAATCTGCCCCGCTTCCCCATATAAGCCTTGTATCCGCCTTATGTAACACTCCCCAGCTGGTCGCTACCCACTTAGAAATTTGCTTACTAAAGCCCACGAAGCTCTACTTAAGAGCTTTTCTGGACTTAGTACGTGCGCTTAGTAATGGAGGTTGTGGGGCTTTTGATAGGGGGTATTGGGGTTAGTAAGGAGATAACTGAGTCAAAAGAGCTGCTTAGTAGACACTTAACCCTAAACCCTAAACCCTAAACCCTGGGCTTACTTCGTAGCAGCCTTAGCTCAAGGAAAAAACCCTACAACCCAGGAACCCTAAATGGGGGATTCCCAAAATTATAGGGGTACCCTTTAAAGGGGGATATGGGGGTTCAAAATTATGGGCCCTGGAAGAATACCCTTTAAAGGGGGATATCGGGGTTTTGTAGGGTTTAGGGTTTAGGGTTTCCCAAAATTATGGGTACCCTTTTTGGGGGTACCCACTATAATGGAGAATCAAATGGAAAAGAAAATGGAAAATGAAATGGAAACTGGGGTTCTATAGGGGTTTATAGGGATTAGGGATTCCCAAAATTAGGGGTACCTTTTTTGGGGGTCCCTATAATAAGGACTATAGTATTTTGGGGTCTATATTAGGGTCCCCTTATTTTGGGAAAATATACTATAGTCCCATTATTCCCAAGGTATAAGGTACTTAGGGTCATGCAGGATTTTTAGTATCCACAGTAAATCCTAAACCCTCAATCCCAAGATGAGAGCAGCTTATGGAAGCTTTCAGGTAGATGACTATGGGAATTATGATGATGATGATGATCATGATGATGATGGTGGTGTACAGTTGGAATTACGCATACTGCACAGCACGATGCAGTAACAAGAGGTCTTCATCAGATCTAGGTAGGGAAAAAGTCAGGTCATGACCAGGTTTTCACCTATACTCTCCGGGAGTTACTGTTGTAGATGCTTCGTATTATACCTACCTAGATTCAGATCATGATGTGAGCTCAATGCCCCCCAGCCTACTAAACCCTAAACATCAAACCCTAACCTCTAAACCCTAATACTCTAAAGCCTAAACCCTAAAACCCTAAACCGTAATCCCTAAAGCCTAAACCCTATGCATGTCAACCCGGCAGAGAGCTCGGAGGCGTTGATCCTGATCCCGCCTCCCCTTTCTGCAGGACCCTAAGCAGTTCTGATTTGGGTCTTGATTTGGGTCTTATGGTTTTGGGCTTATGGCCAACAATGGAGGCGAGCATGGAGAAGGAAATTGAAGTGCACTTTGGTGGAGTTTTTACAGAGATATTCGTGGTTAACCGGAAAAAATGCCAAGGCGCAGGCCTCGGCAATCCCTCATCCTAAGCAGCTGAGACTCTGAACCCAAAACTTGGATGAGGATCATGGCGGCGTTTATCTCCCTGGCCTCCCGCTGGAGGTGCTATCGTTCCTTCTGATCTTTCCCTGAGTTGTTTGTGTGCGAAACTTGGGGGGTGGGGTACTGTAAGGTTCAGAGTCTAGGGTTTCGGAAGATTAGGGCATTTTGCGCCCCCCTGTTCGTAGGGAAACTCCGATTTGACACTGCAGTACAGAGTCCATGTTAGGGCGAAAAGGTTTTGGTTTGTTCCTGAACCTAAGCTCTAAAGCCTAAACCCCTTCCCAAACCTGAGCGCGAAACCTTTAGGAGAGTTTGTGGCGCGTTTTGCCGGCCGGTAAGGACTTGATACTTCTGCTTTAGCATAAAGAGTTTCCAGTTCAAGGGTTTGGGGTTTAGGGTTTGGAGTTTATGGGCTTAGGGTCTAGGGAAATGTCATGATACAGGAGGTCATGAAAAGAATTCCTAGCTAATCCCAAAGCGGGACACTTCAGACCCCTATAGAATCTTCTTGGCCCCCTCATAGTACTAATACTAAAGGCTCGGTACGCCTTTTATGGAATACTTCCCCGTAAGAGAACATGCGCATTTTCGGACATGTTTCAAACTGGGCGTGTCTTTACCCTAAGCCCTAAACCCGAAACCCCAGATCCCAATCCTTAATTTGACCTCGAGGTTGGAGGGTGTTTAATATGAGTTATAGTCTCAACTCTCAGTATTATATTCCTTCCCTGTATAATCCCCTATATAAGGCCTTTTAAGGAGTTTCGACTATAGCTCATATGAGTATGAAGGTACAGGAATTTCCGCACAGCCTGGCATGGTTTTGGATTCTGCTTGTGGGGCTTAGGTTTCAGGTTTTAGGGTTTAGGGTTTAGGGATCAGGCATGTGCTGCTTGAGGGTGAGGGTTTGGTTTCCAGATTTTCTTTTGCAGTTTCCTGATTCGCCCCAAACCCTAAACTCTAATTCCTAAACCCTACATACTCTAAGCCCTAAAGTCTAAATGCTCTAAGCCCTAAGCTCTAAATACTCGAAGCCCTAAACCCTGCAGACTCTAAGCCCTAAACCCTGATCCCCCCCTTCCTAAACTCTTGGTGTGCGGGATTGCCCGTTCATGGCCTTCCAGACTAGCCTTAAGTTCGGAGTTAGGAGGTTTAGGGTTTAAGGTTTGGGGTTTAAGGTTTAGGGTTCCAGTGGCTGGTATAAATATGCGACAGCACCACAAAATCATGGTAATCTCACTTGGAGGGTCAGGGGGACCTAGTAAGTAGGTAAGTAGGGCAGTAACCCCCCAAAACCATATAGTAACCCTAGTTATACCCATTACTACCCTACTTACTAAGTCCCTCTGACCCCCAAGCTTCATGCCTTAGAGTCTTAGCCTCGAATCCTTCTTTGGACCCTTAAATGAGGGGCTCTGCCCCACAACTTCCTCGAGCATGTCCCAAAAAAGGTCGGACATCCAAAGCCCAGTGTCCATGTACGCTCAAAATCTAAGCCTTGAGGCGCCACCCGGAACCCTAAGCCATAGTAGTTTCCATTTTCTTTTCCATTATCCCTATATATCCCCTAGCCCCTATATAACCCCTATATAACCCTATGTATCCTCTATATAACCCCTAAATAGACCTCATATATCCCCTATAGAAACCCTAAACATCCCCTATATGACCCCTATATATAGTGACCCGGAAGGTACTTTCTCTGCCTTCGGGGCAGCAGTGGATGCTTTGCTTGAGGTGATGCCTGGGAGTTCTCAGGGCTTGAGTTGGGAGTGTGGGGGTTGAGGTTTTTGACGCCGTCGGTGATTCCAATAGCCCTCATAAGTGTGGTAATAAATTTCTGGATGGTCTCGATGCGCGTGTTTTGACTGCTTTGGAAGGGAGACCACGAATGGCACTCCTACATACGCACTGAAACCCTATTCCACTTATTTGGGGCATAGTCGCATGCAAGGATGATGCGAGTTGAATGGTTTAGCCTGCTCGAAATCTGCCGAAACCGGGCCAAAACCCTGATTAAACCCAGGATACTGCCTAGACGTGTCCCTGAAGCCTCCTGGTATTGAAGACCCAACAAATGGACAATTTGCTATGTCTTGGGACATTTATATTATCAGGGGGATGGGAGGTTCATTGCTAGGGGCTGGGACTAGGGATGCCAAAGGGCTAGTTGGAAATCGTATGCCGTCACTAGCCCTTAGAGTATGTTGGGGCTTTAGCGGTTTGGGGTTTAGGTTTTAGGAGGATTCTGCGGGTGACTCTCAGGAAGAATCCATTTTGTTGAGAAGTTCCGAAGTCTCATTATGCGGCAACTCTTGCAAAGACTGGTGGTGTCTTTGCATTGGCTTTCTTTGGTATAGGACGGTAGATAGGAAGGAACGTGGTAGCTTCCATAAACAGAGCGCCTCACATTCAACCTTCGTAATAATAGTAATGATCATATTGACAGTAATAAAAAAGACAATAATAATAGCAACGAGCATCCTTGGTTTTGTGCGCCTGAATCCTATCTCCATGCTAAGCTTACTAGACCTTTTGTGTTCAAGCAAAAACGAACCTTGCATGATGGATTCTGGAACTCAGGGCCTATTGAGAATCTTGGAAAACCAGGGCGGCATAGTCAAAAATATGATGAGAAGGGGCGCCATTCTAGTAACTGGCATGTATCTTACCATAGAGGATGTATTCGTAGGGAGCCAAGAGACAGAGCTCAGCTGAGCTTGGTGGGTTGGTCAGTTTTGGATGGTCTGGGTGCAGAGCTCATCTTTCATCACCTTCCTGTAAGAACAAAACCCTACATCTCTAACCGTATTTAATTGTTTCTAGTGGGGTGAATATTCTTGTGGTTGCAATATCCTGAACCCTAAAACCTGTGGCTGGAAAGACTGTTCGACGTCAGCTTCAAGCAGGTACCTCTTGCAGTATGTAATCTTGCTGGAGGCTAGTAGGGAATACGGGAATGCATAGGGTTTAGGCTTTAGGGTTTAGGGTTAGTAGGGAATGAGGGAATATACTACGTTGGGATTATACGGGGATTATATTGCCCCATTCCCTATTATCCACCAGCAAGTAATACATCAGGGGCCTAAATCACTGTCAATATCAAGGTCTCTTCAAAGGGGGTTTAAGGAGAATGGAGAATAACCCTAAACCCTAACCCTAGGAAAGTTAAATGCAAACCCTATGTCCCTTTGACGGGCTTGTACGGGATATATAGGGTCTGGAAATTGGCGTTTGTTTGGGGATTAAAGCCCCATATTGTGGTCCTAGTTTCTCTATAAAGTTATAGTGGAGAGTACCTCAGTTAGACTTCAGCCTGATTCAAGCTTATTTAGGCACCCATGTTACCCCCACTCATATGCTCGAGGCTTTTTTTCTTGGGGCCCAAGGCTTTTGTCATAAGTGCTGTTAGTCGTATGTTGCATGGCTATAAGGTTAGAAGTATGGGCCCCTAATATGAACCCTTAGGCCCTGTAGGGGATTCTAGGGCCCCTTAAGGGTACATATGGGGTATAGAGTAGGTATATAAGTATCCCCGGGTGAAGGGCTCATACTAAGGGCCCATGGTTTCAACCTTACAATGACGAAATAGAAATGCAATCGCGTCTTGGCTCGTATCCCGCATCTTGAGTCCAACAAGCCCATGAAATGCGGTCTATGGCCCCTGAACCTTAAACCTGACCCCGGCACCCCGGTCACATTGGGGGTTGCGTTTGTTGGATTGAGGGGCTCAAAGATCCCCCCCGGAACCCAAAACCCCAAATAGCGTAGTGGTTTGCATTTTCGTCTCCCATTAACCCCGCATCACCACTACCAAGCCCGTTTCAGGGGATTAGGTATAGCCAGCCTCCTGTCAAGTGCAGGCAGAAGCTTTGGCAGAGCGTGGTGCTGACGAGGCTACACTCCCTCATTATGGCGTTTAGGGTTTAGGGAATCCTATACACGGGAATTACAGGAGGGCAGGTACCATGAAGGAGCCTTGTAAGCCCCTTATATAACTCCCCATAGTCCCTGTATACCGCTTATATACCCCTCATAGGCCCCCTTTTCAAATTGCATCCATCGGAATTTCCCCTCCTGTAATTACATAGTTTGTCCTCATCCTTCAACTTTAAAAACCTCCAAGCCCAAAACCCTTGAGAGCTTAAACCCCTAGACCCTGAACCTGAAATCATAATCCTCAGAGCCCTAACCAGAGCATAGACTTTCTACTAACGTAGTTGGTCCGAAAGGACCGTGGCCTAAATAATTGCCAACAATCCGGGGTGAAGGATCGAGACTAGTCATTTAATCCGGGGTCCCTTGAAAGAGGTTGCATAGAGTCATATGAGCTATAGTCTAAACTCCCAGTATCCCCTTAAACAGCCTCCATAATACTCCCCTATATAATCCCTAATATAACCCCCCTTAAGGAGTTCAGACTATAGCTCATATAGCGATATATCGACTTTAAATGTCCCCCCCTTCAAAACACTTCCAGCTGTTTATTGAGGGTTGATATGAAGCAACTGCTTGAAATTATGTCAGGACAATCCTAGCATGTTCTGGTCCCAGGTTCATTGTACAACTATTTCAGAGGGTCCTGATGCCTAAACCCTGGTACTGTAGGTGGCGGGGCTGCAGCATGGACATCTCACTTTTCGGCCCCCGAGCGTGAAGAAGTACTGCACATGAACATGCGCCTGAAAACTGACATCCACAGAGTTTGCCAGCCAGCTGCTGGCGATCGCCAGTCCTGTGCTGACGCTGCTTGAGCATGATCCATATACATCATGTCCTACTTGAAGAAGGGTTGTCAGGGAAAATCGCAGGCTTCCACATTAGTCTGCGGCCCAGCTCGTAGTCCGAAAAAATCTGGGCCATAGTCCGACGGATATCCAACAAAGGTTCAAGACTTGGTTGTTGGAAGGTTGAGCCATATACTCTTCATACCATCCCTATATACAACCTCCCGCGAATAGTAGTATACCCTAAACCTTAAACCTTAAACCCCAACCCCTAAACCCTAAGTATGGCAGGAACATATAGGGACTTGATGTGTGACCACCGCTAGTGGATGGGCAGGCCTTTTTATTTGTACCACCTTACATGAGACCCTAAAACCGCCTCTTCGGGACTTGGGCGATGACGCGGTTCCTTTTGTTTTACGCAAGGTCCCTCAATATGCCCCAAATCCTAAACCCTACACCCTAAATCCTTATCCCTAAGCCTAAGCCCTAAATCCTACATCCAAAACCCTAAACCCTAAACCTTTAACACTAAAGTCTAAAACCCAAACCTAAACCCTTTACCTCAGTCTTCTTGGAGAAGAATCTAACGGCCCCCTCGGGTACATGTAGGTATACGCTAGGGTTTAGGGTTTAGGGTTGAGGCTTTAAGCTTAAGGGTTCAGCAAGTACGCTGGGTGTAAAGCGGCCTCAGGGTTGAGGTCTCATACCCTGTCGTCTCCTTAGGCTGATATAGGGGTTATGTGGGGATTATAACGCAGTTTAGGGTTTAGGGTTAGGGATTATGGGGTATATATTGAGGTTATATAGGCATAATGGAAAATAGAATGGGAAATACTATATGATGATATGGTATATGTTGTTGCAGCTAAAGAACTTTTATCTTAGCTTACCATTTTATGGCTATATCGTGAATAGTAGGTTATCTTATAGTAGTATCTTAGTTTAGGTTTCTGAACAGCAACTTGGGTTTAGCTTGGGTTTTCATGTTTGTTACAGTATTGCCCTAAGGAGTTCTATTTTTTATCACAGGTCTATAGGGCGGGATCGCAGTACTAAGGGCCCACCATTTCAATGATAGACCAGTTGAACACCAGGAAACTGTTCATCCTCCAACGTTCTAAAATGCCCCAACCTCCTTGCTTTAGAGAATTTCATTCAAGATCCAGGCCACGAGCGTTGCAGTTTGGCGGCGTCGCCGACGCGTTGAGGAGATTTGCCACTTCTGCTAGGTTAAGGGTCAAAAGTCTGGTTTGAGGTTGGGATGTTGGACGTTGGGTTCAGGGTTTCGGTTTTAGGGTTGGTCCTTCCAAAAGCCTAGGATCAATGCATCTGCGAGTCGGTATGCTGCTGGCAGATGGGCGACTCAGGGGGCTCAAAAGGTGGGATGAAGGTAGGTGGGCTAAAGCATCCTTAGTACATACTCTACTATATTGGGGCTTATTTTCTATACCCCACCTTCCTTCGTCCCACCTTTTGAGCCATTTGAGTGACTGTGACCTCGGGCCCTCCACTCACTCTTGATACGCTTTGAACCCTAAGACCTATAGTCCCCCTTAAGTAGATAGAATATGGGGTATATGGGGATCTTATTATAATCTACCCAAAGCCATATTCTATCTACTTAAGGGAGACCATAACCCTAAACCCTAAATGGTAGTTTCCATTTTCTTTTCCATTATCCCAATATAAGCCTATATTACCCCTATAGGACCCTATATACCCCTTTAAAGGGACCTGGGGTTTCCATTTTCTTTTCCATTGTCCCAAACAGGAGCCAAACCCAACTCAGGGCTCTAAACCCTTCATCCTGAATGGGGTGTAGTGGAGGGTTTAGGGTTTATGATTTAACTGCGGCTTCGGGGCTTAGAGTTAGGATTTAGGTTTTGCGTTTTAGAGCTTAGGGTTCAGGTGCCGGAGTAATTTTCCTAATTCTGGTCCTAGGGTCCTAGTCTCCTTGTGGAGTAGACCTTCAGGATATGGGCAATGATGCAGATAGTATAGCATCCTTGCATTTCAACTTCGCTTCCATAGCACCATAATATAAAAGCCTGAGAAATTTGAAGTACGCGCTCCTCACATCTAAGGTCTAATTCTTGTAGAGTTCCGGTATAGCATATCCAAACGCGAGTATACTTATATAGAATATAGAACGCAAATCCAAATCCCAAACTGCATTCCAAGTATTTTGGCTTCCAGAATAATTTCAGGGCGACAAAGCAATCCCAAGCTTTAATATAAGGACATTAGTCATGACATACCCACAGGGTCGTATGATAGACATAGGGTCCTTAGTTAGGAATGGGGTGGCCAAAATCCGCTTATTGCAAAGCACAACCCTTGGAAAGCCTCATATAGGCCAAGTTTCCATGTTGTTTTCCATTCTATGTTCCATGTGATTCTCCACTCCTAACCCAAGCCCCTAGAACAAAAACCTGAAACCCTAAACCCTAAGCCCTAAACCCAAACTTAACCCTTTGACCAAAAGGAGCTCGGTCGGCGTGCCATGACCCTCAGCTGGTTGGATGTGGCGCGTTCCAAGAACCTGGTTGTCGTTCACGGTTTCACAGTGCTATACAGGGAACCTTGGAACTTTATCCGCTAAACCCCAAACCCATCGTAGGCCATCGTCTCGGTGCCTTTGAGGGGGTTACATAGGGGATTGTGTGGGGACTATTATCGGGGTGATTAGGGGGATGCTAGGAGTTTAGACTAAGGCTCATGTGGGGTTTACCCTTTTCGAGCTTCTGGGAAAGTTGACGGTCCTGAGGTGTACGCTTGCAGGGCGTGTTTCAATAATCTACATGGTTCCTAGCTGGTCATAAGTACAGTCATGAGATGGTTTAATGTGTCTCAAATCTACATTATGGTACATATACGACAAACTCGAGTTACCTAGGTCCAAACTCTAAAGTCTCTAAACCCTCAGCCCTTAAACCCTTAAACCCGCCGATGTCCCAAAGCCCCTAAAACTGAACCCTAATTCGAAAGTGGCCTGCTCCTAGGAAGTTGCAGCAAGATCTCGGCCAGACCCTCCGGCAGTTGATGCAGGCGAACCATCCTAAGCCACAGTGAGCCCCCTAATCAAGACAACCTGGTTGAGGGCTTCGGGCTAAGGGACTAGATTTTTTACGATGTAAGCGCTTAAAGATTGAAGTGTGACGCCTTACGATTTATGTTTCCGGGTTTAGGGGAGTTCAGGGTTTAGGACACTCCTTTTCGCAAAGCAGGATTCTTGGTAAGTTTGAGGGAAGTATGCCTCTTAACGGCCTGAAGCCCTTAATCAAGGAACGTTGGCTTCAGGTTCTCCAACTTGCCCCACAACTTCTCTTTGAAGTTCTATAGCGTCCTCAGGGGTTCTGTAGTGGAGGTGCAAAGATACTGGAGAGATCCCTCAACCCTCGAAACCCTACGAACCCTAAATCCTATAAGCCTAAACTGTCGACTGCGAGGGCTTTTATGAGTTGGATGCATCGGGTCTGGCATCTCTGCGGCAGTCTTACTGGGGGTTAGCGAACGCGGGAATATATTACATAATGGGATAATATAGGGATTGCATTCCCTTATTTTCTCCTAAGAACCACAAAGTTTGTGTAAGGAAGGGATGGAGTTAAGGTTTGAAAGCTTAACCAGGCATGGACTTGATAGCATGCAAGGGTTCTTGATGGGGTCCTACTTTCAGGTGAGAAGTGGTTCATTTTGGGGATAGAATTCAACCACAGAACCACTACTCAGGTATATTCCTTGGTGAAATCCCTAAACCCTAAACCCTAAACCCTAAATGGTATTGCCTCTGTATGATCACTGCCAACATTTCTGACGGCGGGTTTTGGGTCTCCGACCGAGCTGTAGCAGATGAGTGCAAAATCCCGAAGCCCTTGAGGGGTGAGGGTTAAGTGTTTAGTTTTTTTTTAGGGTTTAGGGTTTAGGGACCCAAAATCCCGCAGCCCTAACCTAAAGACTATACCTAAACTAGAAAACACGAGGATTTTGCATGTCACAAAAGGACTCCCTTCCAGATACAAGGCCCAAAACAATTCAGGCGTTCAGGGTTTTACATGGTTTGGGGTGTACGGAAAGCAATTTACAATTTCCTTGTTTCACTTTGCGTAACGGATTTGAGCTTGAAGTGCAGGGTTTTAGTAGACTAGAGATGCTCACAACATGATTCTCCGTTCTTGTTGATTGTAAACTCCCATTAAATGGGAGACGTTCACAATCTGTAACAGTTGGAAAATATTTCTAACATATTTCTTTAAAGCTTTTAATATACCCCTGTTACAGACTTTTACACAGAGCCCAAACAAAAAAAGAGCAAACATATTTTTGTAGGGTTCCATTGAATTAGTAATAAGGTTCAGGCTTTAAGAGCCTTGGACCCTAAACCCTAAACCGCGTTAGGGTTTCGGATTCGGGCTTTTGCAGTCCTATGATGCTCGATGCTAACAGCTGGCACCCACAAGCCCAAGCATCGTGCATCGTGCCGATGGTTCGTGGTAAACCATGAGTAATATGAGAGTCTCTCAAACATCCCTCATATAGTCTCTATGCGGACCCTGATAAAAATCCTGCTACCTTTACATATCCTTAAGATGCCTAAGAGGGATGCTCGCATATTCATCTATTACCCAGACCCCTAAAGGATCCAAAAAATAGACACCCTCCCCCAAAAACAAATCCCAGTTCTACATTGGAGAAACAAGGGGATCATTAGGAGGTTCCATTTCTTGGATTTTTTAGGAGGTCTGGGTAGCAGTCATCGTCGCCGTCGTCATTCCAGCTTGTCATTCAGCCAAGCTCTTGATGGGAGCATTTTTTTTGGAGGAGGGCGTCTATTTTTGAGATTCTTTAGGGGTCCGGGTTATTCGAAGAGTTCGATTCCATCATTTCCTTTTCTCGTATATAGGGGGGGGGGCCCCCATTCATCAAGACCTTGGATGATCATTTATGGTGCACCATCTTCTGCTTTCCTGCGAAGCATCATCCAAGCCAGCCATGAAAGTTACATGCAAAACCTTAAAGCCTAAACAATTCGTAAGAAAAGCACAACTCCTACTCCGCTAAACACCTAAAGCCTGAGATTGCTAAATCGCCGCAGACCTACCCTCCAAAGCTCTCATTCCACCCTGAAAACCTCTTAACCCCTGAGCCCCTATTAAGCAGATAGAATATGGCTTTGGGTAACCCATATTCTATCTACTCAAGGGGACTATTACCCCCTCAGCTTTCTGGACTGCTATTAGGGACCTTGCGTTAAGCTACCATGACATGCATACCATGTAAGTAAGAGGGTTTCCTCACAAAACTAACTTCATTGAAGCTCCTTAAGAGCAGCCCCTTAACTTTTCGATGAAGCTTCGAGGAACCCGACTCCATGCCGGAGCTGTCCGACGCTGTGCTCGCTGTCTCGATGCGCATGAGGCGTGGGCTTGGTTTTTAGGGTTCAGAGCTCAGGGTTTGGGGTTCATGGTTTAGCAAATCCTCAGCCCTAAGCCCTGCCCCTTCTTTGTTGAGTTGTTACAATAAGGGTTACGGTAATCTTAGGGCCAAGGGCGTAGGTGGGTTTCAGCATTGTTGGCAGCTAAATACATGCTCATATAGGCCATTGTCTAGACTCCTATCCCCCTTAATATCCCCTATAATAGTCCCCTACATAGTTCCTTATATAAGCCCTTTTAAGGGGTTTAGACTATGGCTCATATAGTGCAGGCTATGGGGGCATGTCGGGCCTTCAGTTTTACAAGGGTTGGGGCCTGCTTTCTTGGGGAGTCTGAGAAATCCGAGTTTCTCACCCTAAGCCCTAAGCCCTAAACCCTAAACCCTTACACAATCCTCTCTTGGGATGCCTACTGTCCCCGTGCAATCACTTCATATGGTAGTTTCCCAAAACAGGGGGATCCCAATTTAGACCCCTACATACTATCATCCTCATTGGTTTAGGGTTCAGAGCTTATTATAGGGACCCCAAAAACGGTACCCTGAATTTTGGGAAACCTGCATATATCCCCTCGGCCCCCTGAGTGTTCCGCAGGGGGATGAACTTAAGGCATATGGCGCGTGGTGCTAACTAAGCCCAAAACCCACACGGTTTAGGGTTTAGGGTTTAGGGTAAACCCTAAACCCTAAAACCCTAAACCCCAAACTTTTAATTGCGGCTGGCTTCGGGCTTTATGCTTGGGGCTTGGGCTTTTGAACATTCCCCTTCGCGGCTACATGACTGAAAGTCCAAATTCCTTCAAAGAGGGTTTTTATAAGGTTTAGGATTCAGGGTTTAGGGTCTAGGATCAAGGGTCTAAACTCCTTGAAGGGGTTCTATAGGGAATTATATGGAGGACTGTTATACGAGTTATTAAGGGGGATATTAGGAGTTTAGGCTATGGCTCACGTGTCTCAAGACAATGCCAGATGAGGATAAGAGCTGGCGATTCGAAATACGGTTGATGATAAACAATCCTGCTTGAACCCACGTACCCTATAGCTGGAAACTAAGCTACCATAGTATACCAAGGTCTTGCAAGATTTTCTAGCATCAACATTGGGTCAATCCCCCACCCAGTAACGGGTGCAAGGGACTGTTGTAGGTATATCAAGGCCCGGTTAACTCCATATTAATGTAGGACCCCCTCCCCTTAATGGGTTCATAATAGGGATCCTTATATTAAGGTCCTTAAAAGGAGGGGGTTTATTATTCAGGGGTCTACATTAAGGAGTTATTCTTATGGAGGGATTGAGCTAACATCACTAGTAGTCTGAGGCAGCCTTCCAAGATTCATTGGATGCGTGAATTGGGGCCATGGTAGTTTCCCTCAATATAGACCCCAATATGTCATAATCCTTACCATGGGGCCCCGAATGTTAGGAAGCTCTCAAATGAAGCTAGGGATGTGCTCGGAAGAATTATTGAGTTTTGCTGATTATAAAGCACCCATAATAAACAGTTTGGGGAGGGTTCCGGGACAGGTTACAAACCACTCAAGAGGCCATATGGGCATTTATTGACATTACCGGCCTCTCCAAACTACGTTTGATACAAAGCTTCCTAGAGAATTACGTTATTGTGGCATGCAAAGGTCATGTGGTGTTTTAGTATCAACGGCATTGCCATCACCCACCCTGACTGACGAAGAACAGCAGATGATCGACCTGCCTAGGGACTACAATAGCCAGCGATCCCTCAACAAGAAACGAAAGGCCCACCCACCCCTTAACAGCATCTGGGTAGTTCCCAAAATTAGGGTCCTGTTTTGGTACCCCTGAGTATTAGGTGCCGTAAAATAATCTATATCCAGAAGGGGCGCATAATCTTATAACAACCCATATACTCGGGAATTTTTTTGTAAACCCTAAACCCAAAACTGTGCGTTTCTCAGACGAGAGTCAGTATCGCAGTCATGATTCTTGTTCCTGGTGTCTCCAGTATACGCTGTAGGGCTAGGGTATAGGGTTTAAGGTTTAGGAGTTTAGGGGTTTAATGTTTAGGGTTTCGGGCTTAAAGTTCCAAAGAGCCCCATACAGACGACAGTCGCCTACGCGACTTCATGTTAGCTTGGGTGAGGGTAGAGTTTCTGGGATCATATTACGTGCGGGCTATGTCTGCGGAACTTCCAGGTGGGAAATTTCCCCTATATTACTCCCATATAGCCCTTATATACTCCTAGTCTCCCCTAAGTAGGCCTCATATTAGCCCTATGTAAGGGTAACCACCTGGTAACTCTCACCTGAAGATTCCCTTACCGATCTTCCTTGGCATTTAGCTTGGGCCTTAGACCCTTAACCCTTTGGGATTCCCTTATACTCCTAGTATAGGTACTTAAGGGTTAACCCTTCGTAGGGGTCTAAACCCTAAATCCTAAACCCTAAACCCCTACATAAACCCTATATAACCCTATAATATAGTAGTTTCCATTTTCTTTTCCATTAACCCTTAGTAGGTCCTAGGTGCCACATAGTATCTTATCTTCAGGTGCACCGACCTCACGTCCATATGCACTGCAGATTACCTCGACTCCGAGCTACAGCTGGTTGAGGCCTCATTGGGGATATTTACCGGAAAAATACCTTCAGGTTCCGTAAGTAGAGGGGTAAATAGGGGTGGCTTGAGGGTTCAGTATTTAGGGTTTAGGGTTTCAGGTTTAGGGTTTAGGTTTCGGGCCTGGCAATGCTCTGAACGGGTTGCGTTTGTGCCGTTGTGGACCGCGGGGACGCATGGGACTTCAAAGGGATTGTTCCCTTCGTAACAACACCAAGCACCCTTCACCCCCTAATATTGAATATTACCCAGAAGCGATCTTATAGACTGGGGGACATATTTCCCATTAGAGGTGGGGGAGTATTTGATACTGGTATGGAGTGATTAGAAGGGCGTCCCCTATACCTTGAACCCCAGACCCTATACCCTAAACCCTGAGCCCTAAGTCTGCATTCCACAGAGATCATTTTCAACAAGTCCCACTTTGCAAGCCCGCTTTGTGCTCACTCCCCGAAGACCAATGGAACCTGAAGTTTAGGGTTTAGGGCTTAGGGCTTAGGGACCACAATACGGGTATATCGCAATAGGGTTTCGAAATCATAGTATCTTTATTCGAATTCCTTAAAAGCGACCCGTAAAGCCCCTGATAGACCTCTGTCGCTGGAAAATGGGTTGCCATTAAACGGCAATGAGTGGGTGGAGGCTCCTAAGCCCTAAACCCTAGACCCCAAATCCCACACCCCTAAGCCTTAAACCCTGAAATGCTATGTGAGCCATAATCTGAACTCCTGAAGAAGGTTCTGTAAGGGATTATATAGGGGACTACTATTGGTGTCGTCAAGGGGGATACTGGGAGTTTAGACTGGCTCATGTGTTCTCCGCGTCAGATAACCCACAGATACCAGAATCTTAACGCCCATGGCTCATGAAAAAAGAAGTCCTGATCTATACCACCAGAAAAAACCATTCCAGCATACACGACCCCTCCAAAAAGAAACCAGGGTCTTTCGTTGAGAAACCCCATGTGGACAGCAGTGAAAATGCTGGTTTGAACCAACGTAGTCCTACACCCTAAGAGCGAAACCCTAAACAGTAGCTTCCATTTTCTCCTCCATTTTCCCTACATCGCCAATATAGTCCCCTGGAGTTCCTTCCAAAGAACCCTAAACCCTAAAACTCTTGCTCCTGATTTTGTGGAGATGTCTGCAGTCTTGCCACAAGGGTAGTACAGGGCCTTTCCTGGGTTGTTGGTAAGGAACTCTAAGTGGGCAACCATAATATGGGTATACAGTAAATAATAGACTTGCCTTATGATAGCACGTAGTTTTTGAGATGTTTTGAATGCGGCAGGATTGCGGGCGACTGCGTGCCGGCTGGCAGATTTTGCACATACAGGCTTCTGCTGCAGCTTGCATTCTTTGCCGTAACCCTAATCCCTAAACCCTAGTATCCCACACCTCGCCTACTGCACAGTCAAAATCCGGGAGCATCAAGGGGTTGCTACTTGGTCATTGGGTTTATGGCGGCTGCTGCTGCTGCTGCTGCTGCTGCTGCTGTTCATGTCTGCCTGCCGCGTGTGTTACTCTTGATATGAAACGTCATACTGTGAAGTTTTGAGTTTTGAATCTACGGAGGGTGGAAGTGTTTTTTTCGTTAAGTGTGAGATTACAGTTACGGTTACCTAAAATTGTCCTGCACATCATTCAGTACCTTGCGCGTTGGAATGGCCATAATCTAAATTCATGCGTGCCTCTAAATATCAACAATAGGTTCTGTTGTAGAGTTTTCGGTTTTAGGCTTCTAGGCTTTATTCCCAGTTGGGACTCGGGCCTGGGTCTATGACTAAGCTTGCGTTCGTGCTTTCTGGGGCCATTAGCAACCCCAAAACCTCAAGCCCAACACTCAGACCCCTAAACCCTAAACCCTAAACCCCTAAACCCTAAACCCTAACCTTCAGCCCTCACCCTTAGTCCCAAACCTTAATGGGGGTTTAGGGTTTTAGGGTTTAGGGTTTAGGGTTTGGGGTTTTTAGGGGTTTAGGGCCCGAAGCCTTAGCCTCAAAGCTCATATAAGCTCTAAACCTTAAGCCCCAACCTCAAACCTCAAACCCTTAAACTATGCTTTGAAGTCTACTCTGACACCCTTAAACCCCCAATCCCACACCTGAACCCCAAACCCTAACCCAAGATCTTAGATTAGTTCCGAGCACCAAAGCACATCCAGACCCTCTAAAGCATTCATGCAGAAGAATGGACCCTATCACCAGCCCTTCCATTTCCCCAGTGCAGAAATGGGTTTATTCGGGGATTTCAGTTTTTGAATCCTGCAGCGGGTCTGGGAAAACGCCATCATGTACCTTTCTCCCCAGTAGTTGCCCAGGTATGATGTCCAGGGTCCTGGGGTGAGGGCCCCGAACCCTAGATATAATTATATTATTAAGTTGGGGAAACCAGGCGGTTTTCGGTAGATTTCATTTTTGTAGGGAGTGGACCTACAACACGGCCAAAACAGCTTCAATTTCTGTAGCTGAGCGGCACCTGTGGATCCCACAAACTCCAAATCATCCGTTTCTCGGCAAAAACTTCCCCATCATATTGGTTTTGGTTAAGAAAAATGAATGCAGGGCCTGAAGCCGTAAACAGGGATATCTAGTGGAATTACAGCAGGGGAAAGGATGAAGGCCCAGTGATCCCTCAGGTAGTTGCAGAAATTCTGACAGGGTCTGCATACCATCTGTACCCAGACCCCTAAAGCCCAAAACCTGAACCCAGATCCCCTGAAGCTGGAACTTCATTAGAATCCCCTGAATGGCTTCTTGCAGGAATGTGGTATTTTGAGGGGATTCCATCTTTTGGATCCTTTAGGGGTCTACGCAATAGCCGCAGAGTAGGGCTATACCAAGAAAGCCTAGTTTAATAACTTTTTCCTTTGCGGTCACCATTCATGGGAGGGTTGAATCCCAAGTGCAAGCAGGCCAAGGGAAAGATCGGAATACCACGTTGCCACATAAGCTTTGTGCAATTTAGGGTTAAGGGTCTAGGGTAATAATATTGTTAGTAGTAATAGTAGTGGTAGTGGTAGTGGTAGTGGTAGTGGTGGTGGTAGTAGTAGTAGTAGTAGTAGTAGGAGTAGGAGTAGGAGTAGGAGTAGGAATAGGAGTAGGTGGTGAAGGAGCAGCAGTAGGAGCAGGAGGAGGAGGAGGAGTAGTAGGAGGAGGGGGAGGGTGGAATAGACTTGGTAAACATGTGGCATTGGTGGGGCGAACTGCTTCTTCTGTCGGCTAAAGCTGACTTCAAGTGAGCTATAGTCTAAATTCCTAAAGAGAGTCATATAGGGGATTATTTCGGGGATTACTACAGTGGTTACTAAGGGGGATAGTAGGAGTGTAGACTAGGGCTCAAGCCACAAAGGTCGCGTTTGGAGATTCTAATACCTAAGCCCTAAACTTACCCTAAACCCTAAGCCCTAAACCCTGAACCCTAAACCGCGTTTTGGAGGTTCTGTTTTGGCTCAGGTCTGTCTGCCTGGCCGCAGAGGATCTTTGTTTCCCGAGCCCGTCAAGACCTGCTCATCTAAGAGGGTCTAAGGCTTTGAGTACACAAGGTTTTAAGGATAGTAGCCATCATGAGCCTAAACCAGCTAACCCTGAAATCCTCAATCCTTCAACCCTAGACTTTAGAAGAAACCCAGCATCAACCTAAAGTCTAGAGCTGTCCACGGGCTCTGGGACGATCCTCGTTAGCGGCCGTCATCATGGGATGTGGGGCAAGCGCAGTGCGTACACAGCCTGAGAAGGACGTGAGAAGGGTTTTAATATTGTTAGCCTTTGCTGGTTAGACCAAAAACAGCACAAACAAGGGTATGGTAAAGACTCAGGCAGGCATAGTGTAGGTTTTCTTCACGCGCATCGGAAGTAAGCCGATTTGTTTGTGTTCTGGGAGCTCCGAGACCTTAAACTACCGCCTAAACCCTCAGTGGATCTAAGTGTTTAGGGTTTAGGGTACTTTCAGGTGGGTTGTTCCCTGCCATGTGAGCATCAATTAGCCCTTATACAAACCCAAGACCCAGATCCTGTAAGCCTGCCAAGTCGCCACCTAAAGACTTCCTTAAGCGGATGAAGGATTCAGGATCGTCAGCCACAAGGCCCAAACCCCAAACCGGGGTGTGGGGTTTTTGGGTTCAGGGATTGAATATGCCCGTGAAGATAGAAGGTCTCCTATGATTATTTGATATTAGCGGCGGGGGAGGGGGGGGGTGCGTGTTTAAGATTAGTATGAAGGGGTTACCAGGATCAGAGCTCAGGGAAATTGACCCTAAACCCTAAAACTGGGGTTTAGGTTCCAGCACCTACACTCCCCCAAACTAACATGGAATCCCATATAGGCCCTTTTTTGAAGGACTGTAGTCTTTATTGGGCCCTTTTTGGGCTTCCATGTTAGTTTCCGGGAGTGTAGGTTTTGAGGCTAGGTTGAGCCAGAAAGGAGGCCGTAATGGTTCAGGGTTTAGGGTTCAAGCTTCAGGGTTTAGGGTTTAGGATTTAGGGTTTCACATCATGTAGCAAACCTTACCCGATCCTCGCATTCATTAGGTTGCCCAAAAAGGAGAGCTCCAAATACAATAGCCTATATCAGAAAGTAACCCTGAACCCTAGACCCTAAACCCGAAACCCTAACCCTAAACCCTTAACCCTCAACCCTTAAAACCC
>CAJNIZ010029680.1:51932-71863 GCA_905231905.1 Symbiodinium pilosum | reverse complement strand
TAGAAGGATGGACCCCTTAGCTTAGGGTTTAGGGTTCAGGGTTTATGATTTAGGGTTTAGGGTTTAGAGTTTATGGTTTAGGGTTTAGGGTTTAGGGTTTAGAGTTTATGGTTTAGGGTTTGGGGTTTGAGGTTTAGGCTTAGGGGTTTAGGGTTTAGGGAATCTTGTAGTAGTTCCCATTCTCATTTCTATGCCACAAGTCCCAAACCCTAAACCTTCAAGCTTAATCCCTACAATTTACAAACCCAAAACCCTGAATAGCAGCTTCCATGTTCGTTTCACAATATACTAGGAATAAACCTACCCCGGTCCTTATGGGGTTCCCTGTTTGGGGTTCCCACGTTACTCCCTAAACCCTTAAACCCTGAACCCTTAAACCCTAAACCCTAAACCCTTAAACCCTTGAACCCTTGAACCCTAAACCCTTAAACCCTTAAAACCTAAACGCTTAAACCCTTGAACCATTAAACCCTTAAACCCTAAACCTTTAAAACCTTAAACCCTTAAACCCTTAAACCCTAAACCCTTAAACCCTAAACCCTTAAACCCTAAACCCTTAAACACCCTAAACCCTAAAACCCTAAACCCTAAAACCCCTAAACCCTTAAACCCTTGATCCCTAAAACCCTAAACCCTTAAACCCTTGAACCCTAAACCCTTAAACCCTTGAACCCTAAACCCTAAACCCTTAAACCCTTGAACCCTAAACCGCTTAAACCAACCACCAGCAAGCTGAAAGGCAGCATGGTCCGGGCATGCTGAGCTATGCCGCCGGAGTCTCAATTGCTTCACGGTTTGAGGGTTTTTTGGGTTTGGGGTCTAAACTCTAACATAGGGTTATACAGAGGTTGTAGGGGTTATATAGATGTTACATAGGGTTATATGGCGAAGATTTAAGGATTATGAGTTCGGATTTGCAAGTTGGGGGTTTTAGGACGTCGGGTTTGGGAGTGAGGGGTTAGGAAGGCCGGGTCACGCCCAGAGATTACGGCGAGGACGTAATGGCTGAAGGGAGGCTTAACAAGCTCACCCGCAAGGGGGCCTCCATAATCCTTTTGTAGTCCTTGTCTGGACAATGTTTTTCTACTGGCTGAGGCAGGCAAGACTATACTCTTTTCATGTAAAGGCAGCTCCCAAAGAGGATGCCTATCGTATCCCATGACATCACTACCATACGCTTGATATTAAAGCCCCATCACCATAAGCACCCTGTGCCGTGGGAATTATGGTGATTCTGCTCCATCGTTTTAGGAATTCAGTACTACCGGCTGATTATTCATTACCGAAAGCCCTTAACATCTTGAATCTTTAGCCCTCAACCCTTCATCCTAAACCCTTAACCCTTCACTCTGAGCCCCGAACCCTAAACCCTTCACCCTAAACCCTCAACCCAAACTCTAAACTCCTTAACCCTAAACCCTAAAACCCTAAACCCTAGAACCCTAGAACCCTAAAACCCTAAACCCTAAAACCCTGAAACCCTTAACCCCCTTTTCCGAAGCCTCAGCCGAGGCTGGCTGCGGGATGAGTTTGGCATGCGCGATGACACTCAGGAATGAAGGGGGTTGGGGATGCGGTTTGGGGTTTAGGGTTTAGGGTTTAGGGTTTAGGGTTTAGGGGTATAGGGTTTGGGGTTTAGGGTGTTTTGAGGGGTTTTGAAAGGTTTGCAGGGGTTTGGGGGGGGGGGTTGGGGTTGGTTATGTATGGGTTTTCATAGGGGTCATACAGGTTGACTTGTAGGGTTACATAGGATTAGGGCTTAGGGTCAGGGTTTGGAGGGAGGCTTTATGGTTTGGGCTCGAGTGTGTGAAGTTTAGGGGGTTTAGGATGTAGGGATTTAGGGATTAGTACGGAGCTTGGGATTTAGGGGTTTGTGCGGGCTTGGGGGTTTGGAAGAAACAAAGCGTCAAAAGGTCGGATCTCTTTTTGGAGTGTGTGCTTGGGATTCGTGCTCAGGGGTAGGAGGTTTGTGTGGCCTATAGTTTGGGCTTCCATTGTTGCTTCGGGGAGTGCAAGTACAAACAAGCGGCTTATTCCCCGGAACTTTAACCTTTTTGGGGCTTCATTCATGAGTTCCGAAAGCCTGAATCCTAAAGCTTTATCAAACCCTAATCCCTGAAAGGTACTTTCCATTTCCTTTTCCACTCCTTAAATCCTAAAATCCTACCTTAAACCCTAAAGGGTAGTTTCAATGTTCTTTTCCACGCCTTAAACCCTAAACTCTACGCCCTCAACCCTAAACCCTAAAGGGTAGTTTCCATTTTCTTTTCCACTCCTTAAACCCTGAACCCCAAACCCTAAACCCCAGACCCTGAACCCCAAACCCTAAACCCTAAACCCTCCATTCCATTTTTTCCACTCCTGAAACATTAAACCCACAACCCTAAACCCTAAATTCCATTTTCTTTTCCACTCCTTACACCCTGAACCCTGAACCCCAAACCCTAAATTCCATTTTCTTTTCCACTCCTTACACCCTAAACCCTGAAACCCCAAGCCCTAAATTCCATTTTCTTTTCCACTCCTGACACCCTAAACCCTGAACCCCAAACCCTGAATTCCATTTTCTTTTCCACTCCTTAAACCTTAAACCCTGAACCCCAAACCCTAAACCCCAAACCCTGAACCCCAAACCCTAAACCCTAAACCCTAAATACCATTTTCTTTTCCACTCCTTACACCCTAAACCCTGAACCCCAAGCCCTAAATTCCACTTTCTTTCCCACTCCGTACACCCTAAACCCTGAACCCCAAACCCTAAATTCCATTTTCTTTTCCACCCTTTACACCCTAAACCCTGAACCCCAAATCCTGAACCCCAGACCCTGAACCCCAAACCCTAAACCCTAAACCCTAAATTCCATTTTTTCCACTCCTTAAACATTAAACCCACAACCCTAAATCCTAAATTCCATTTTCTTTTCCACTCCTTACACCCTAAACGCTGAACCCCAAACCCTAAATTCCATTTTCTTTTCCACTCCTTACACCCTAAACCCTGAACCCCCAACCCGAAATTCCATTTCCTTTTCCACTCCTTAAACTCTTTGGGTCCCAGATTTCGAGGACAAGGCCGGCAACTACGCGGCCGACCTTGCGGAGATGGCTGGCACCTCATTGCTCGTTTAGGGGGTTAGGGTTGATTTAGGGTTTAGGGTTTAGGGGTTTAGAGTTTAGGGTTTAGTTTTTAGGGGTTTAGGGTTGAGGGGTTTAGGGTTTGGGGTTAGGGTCCAAGTATCCAAGAACTAGGTACCTGTAAAAACATGGATACATTAGGGAGATGTAGGGTTTAGGGTTTAGGTTTCAGTTACCCGGAATTAGGTACTTGAAAGCTGGGTAATAATGATTATAGTACAGGTGTTATGTAAGTATGTGATGATTACGTACGTGGACCCTTAGGGTAAGCTTGTATGAGGCTGTTTAGGGTTCAGGGTTTAGGGCTTGGGGTTTAGAGTTTAGGACCAGGCTTTCGGGATCAGGGTTCAGGGTTTAGGGATGTTACCCCTAGAATGGAGAGAGCACGGAACGGAAAATGATAGAGAATGGAAAATGACATGGAAGAGGGGGTCATACAGTAGTTTATAGGCTCAGAAAACATGGTTGTTCTCAAAACGGCCACTTGCCAGGTAGAGACTCTTGACAAAGTATTGGAACTAGGCCTTTATTTCTGCTCGTTTGGCTGCCCAGGTAAGCGCCATCCCGTTCAATGGTTTCTGGGTCATCCTTGGCTATAGTTCGTTAGTTACTTTGCCTTGTATTAGAAGCCAGGAATGTGAAGCCCTAAATGCTGAACCCCGAAAGCCTCAAGAAGGAACTACATGTAGGGCTTACCTTAGGCGAGTCTCGGGGTCTTAGTGGTTTGCTGGGCTTGGTTTCCACGGCATTCAAGTTGTCAGGTGCTTAAGGGTTTCAAGGATATAGGGCTTTCGGTAGCGAAAACTCTTCTGACTACACTTGCTCCCGTGGAGGGTGCGGAGGGTTGACGTAACCCTATACCCTTAAGGATTTTGAAGCAGGAGACTAGGAGCATTGGTCGCAGGTTTCAGGATTTGAAATCTCGAAGTTTGATATGTTCAGCTTAGACCGGGAACTCAAAGCTTCCCGGCAGGAGTTCCGAAAAGCTCTGGTCTGCATATAATGAGGAGAGCAACAACTTGGTTTATACTTGCTCTCAGTTATCACCATGTTTATGTTTTTATCTTGCGCCACTGTGATCACCATGTGAAGTATTGTCAGTAAGAGGGAAACCGAGGGACCAGTAAGGGCGGACTTAGGGGTCCTTTTGGTGGTTTAGTCTGGGTACCGTATAAAAGCCCAAATAGGAGCCCATGTTCGACTTTTTTTCGGGGAATGCTGACGGTAGCTCATGTAATTTTTGGAAGGACAGTACTTTTCCTTAAAGCTCCACCGACCCAAATAGTAAGGCTTTAGGGGCCTTGGACCCTAAGGGTTTGGGTTAATACAAGACTTTCTGTGTGCTCCTTCGTCCCTGACAGGGCGCATTTATTTTGGGGGCATGCTTCCTCAACAGTATGCTCAAGACAAAAGATGATAAGCGCCCGTCCCCGAAAGCCTAGTCCCACAACCCAAATGCCCTAAGCCCCTGAGCTTAAGACCATAGCTCGTACCTCTCAACCCTAATTACCCAGAGGCAGCAATTCGTGAACATTACTGCTAATTCTACTGCCATTGGGATGGTGTACCGTGTAGGAGCGTAGAGCATAGCTGTGAGGATGATAAACACCGAACAATCCCAGAGGGCTCAGGGACGTGAGAACATGATGACCCTACATCCTAAACCTTCTTGCCCTGAGAATCCCAGCAGCCCGAAGTGAGTTCAAGTACGCGAAAACTGGGTCTCTGGAATCTTGCTAAGACTTGTAGACTAGCTGCGGGCTGTGAAAAGTTATATGTCTATCCAGCCATATTTGGCCATTATAGTCTATAGGGAACGTTGAGTAGCAGTGGCTGATGCGTTTTTCATTCTACCCTAAACGAACCCTGCGCCCTAGCTGGATCGTTAAAGGGGTGCAGCAGACACTAATAGCATTAACACAACGTCATTGTGTCGAAGATTCTGAGGGGCTCGCAGGAATAACTTGCTGCTGTTTTGGTGTGTGGTGGTCATGGGTTTAGGGTTTAGGGTTTAGGGGTTTAGGGTTAGGGTTCAGGGCGTCTTGAATTCGAGGTTATTGGCCTCCTGTTATGGCTTTTACGAGGAGACCGCTAGTTATGTAACTGTACATGCAAGTCCCAAAACTATCTTATATAGGGCTCGTAATACTTATTGCCCCAACTATATCCCATCGTATAAATACGGGGCTCATCCTGGTAGAGATCCCAGCCCCAAAGTTAGGACCACATAACTAACACATGCTTAGGATCCTGATTTGAAGGGTTGAGGGTGCCAACATCTGCTCATAAGCAACAAACCTTTAATATTTACGTATCCCTGCGTATCCCTGTATATGCCAATTTTGCCCACACACACACACACGCACCCTAGGCCAAAAACCCTTTGAAACTTAAACCCAAATCTTCAGTAAATGCAAGTTGTTTAATATAGGGGAAGGCAGTTTAAACCGAAGCTCGTACAAAATCCAGACAAAACTCCTGTCTTGAACCCTGTTCCATTTGTATCATAAGCCTGTAGCCATAACCCCCCAACTCTCGGTACAGGACCCAAAGCCTTGAACCCTAAGCCCTAAATCCCAACACCCCTTCAATTTTGGGAATTTTGGGAGACCCTCAAGACCCCCTTATATAAAACCCTAACCCCTAAAAGACCCCTATATCCCCCTATATCAAGGGTCCTATTCCTCTCTTCGCCATGCGGCGCTCCTGGGCGCTTTGCGCCTGTGGGCTGATGCTTGGCATCTCGCGCACGCGCGAAGCTTTCGTGCCTTGGCTGCTGACATCAGGGAGCCCAATGTACGGGTTTAGGGCTATTTAGGGGTTTGGGGTGTAGGGCTTTAAGGGTTTCAGCGCCGCGCAGTTCTTGCCAATTGCTCCGACAGCAAGATTACGACTATTGCGCCCAAGCGCAACGGTGAGGCCGGCAGCTCCGCGTCCCAGGACGTGAAGCGTAGGCGGCCGAACCGAAAGACTACCGTCCGTTGAGCAAAGGCCTCGGCAGCCAACGCAGGAGTCGAGAAAGGAGTCGAGCAGGGCGGTGCGAGCTGTAAGATATTCTACCATGGTCCTGCAAAGCAGCCAGTCGTGCGTCCAGGCTTGGCGCTGCGCCAAAAATGAGTTGCTGGTCGCCATCTCGGACCGCATGTCAAAGAAGCGTGCTAAGATCGCGAAGGAGCTGTTGAAGATGGCCATGAGAAGCCACAAATAGTAGTTTCCATTTTCTTTTCCATTTCCATTATCCCAATAATATAACCCCAGTAATATACCCCATATCCTATTTGTATCTACTTAAGGGGGACTATAAACCCTAAGACAGGTCAGAAGCTGCGCTTTCAGGCTTTGAAGCAGAAGCCGACTGCGGCATCCATTTGATACACACCCTTCAAGTAACCCTAGAAGCCCGGTTACCTATATATTGGGTTCCTGTCCTTAAGTCCCTATATGAATTTATACTATCTATAACCCAAGCACCTGCTATATGGGTACCTGGGCTTCTAGGGTCAGATTATCAAATAACACACCTTCCCACTCCGGGAATCCGGAACACACAATACCACCCTTCATAGCGGCTACAGTATTTGGACTATTTGTTGTCAGGGGGATGGGGGGTATGGGTCCATATGAGCTATAGTCTAAACTCCTAGTATCCCCCTTAATAAGCCCTATAGTAGTCCCCTATAAAACCCCCTATATAACCCCCTCTAAGAATGTATACTCTAGGCGACCCATACATATCCCTTAGCTGAGGTGTATCGGCCTCCTCAACCCTCAAACCTGAGCCCTGAACCTTGCAGCAAAAACCTTGGACCCTGAGTCCCCCCCAAATCCAGGAGGATCCCTCATGATTCACAGAATATTTCCTAAGCCTTATAAACCCTCAACTCCTGTCCCATAGGGATAGTGTTTCGGTAGGGGTAAGAAGAATTTCGGAAATCATAGGTATATGTTCCTCCAATTGTATATGGGGACATCAGGGTCGATCATTGGCTTATGGCTTTTGCTGTAGGGTTTGGAGGGTTCTGGCTTGAGGGTAGTTTGGGGTTTAAGGGTTAGGGCTTTCAATTACGGTGTCGGTTCAGGGCAGAATTTACTCCTAGAATCCCCTTGTCGTCCCACACCTGACGTCCTAAGTCCTAGACCCTCATCCCCATAAACCCTAAATCTCAAGCCCTAAGCTTAAAAACTACATCCTAAGCTCTACTAAACCCCGAACGACCCCAAAAGTTCCAGGTTGTAGCTGTCCATTCTGAAGCTTGAGGGATGAGGTTCGGGGCTTGGGAGGGTTCAGGCTTACCCAGAGCCTCCAAGGCAGTTCTGTTCTGGGCAATAGATTTTCATCCTTTAGGGTTTGGGGATTAAACCCTAAACCCAAACGCTAAGCCCTGAACCCTAAAGGGTGACCATAACAGAACCAAAAGGAATTATGTAGCAGCCCTTCTGTTCATACCTGGGTAGCCAAGCACCCAGATGCGAAGGACTTGCTCCTGAAGAACCACTTCCACTTGCTGTAGGGTTTATAGGGGGTCAGGGTTTAGGGTCTAGAGTTTAGGGTTTCAGGGTAGGGTATGGTGGCTGTTTTGCTGGGTTGCCGCTAAGCAATTTAATTTAAGTTACATTAAGCTACTATTTGGGAAAGCATATTAAATACTATATATAAACATGCGCATTATGGCAACTTACTTTAATAAGTTCCTCAACAGGAACCCAGTTTGGGAGCAGCCATTGCATGTCTGGTTATTTTGGCTATTCGGGTGGAGTTTAGTATTCAAGTCTTAGAGTCTTGGCTTTGTAGGCTTTGGGTTTCGATGCCTAGCGCTGAGGTCTTGTATAAGACTGATGCTTCGAGGTTCATACGGCTGAGTATCAGCTGATAACAGGGCGTATAACTCTCAGAACTCTAATAAAAACCGGTTTTAATCTACTTGATAAGCAACTACTAAATTCCATGAACCTTCAAGAGGGACTAGGGGGCGAAGCATTGCGACCCGCACTCAACTTACATCGTCTGTGAGTTTGGCAGGCACCAGGTCCCGATGTGGTCGCTGATGTCTGGTCGGTTTAGGGTGTGGCATTTGAGGCTTCAGGTGTGTTTGGGCGGGTGAGGGTTTAGGGGTACGAGGTTTGAGGTTTAGGGCTTATTAGAGAGTGTTGAACGACGCTAATGCTGTCAGATTTTTTGTGAATATGGTTCTCTGAGGGACCCCTAAAAACATTAAAAATGGTATTGCTCTCCTCAGTACCGGCGTCCATGTAATCCGTAGTCCTCAACCCTTAATCTTATCTACCCCACAACTTGAAAATCCAAACCCCCAGGCTAGTCCCTAGACCCTAAATCCCTAACCCTAAATTCCTAATCCCCTAAACCCCTAAATCCCTAAACCCCTAAATCCCTAAACCGAAGCCCTCGGAAAGGAACCTCGGAAGTTTCCCACAGTGCTACCTCTATGGGCTGTTAGACCGTCAAATTCCCTCTTAGGACCCTATTAAGGGTAGATAAAGGTACCCTTAAGGCCTAATGGCCCATAGTGGTAAACCAGTATAACCCTAAACCCTATAAGAGCCCATTATAGTATTTTCCATTTTCTTTTCCATTATCCCTATAGAATCCCTATATAACCACTGTATATACCCTTTTATAAGCCCATAGTGGTAAGGTTGCCGTGCGCAGCCTTCACCGATATCCAGTGAAAAGCTGCCTAGGGGAGGAGTTCTCCGAATAGGGTTTAGGGTGTCAGGGTTTGTTGGGGGTTAGGGTTTGGGACGGTAGGGCAAAAAAGGAAGTACCCTTCACTATGATGGGGTTGTATAGAGGTAGCTACGGGAATGGACGGAAGTTACCACATTATTTGGATTTTGGGGGGGGTTTAGGAGCTTTTTGCCACTGAGGGCCTGGGGTTCCTTTAAAAGGGTTTATAGATTTCATAGGGCGATAGGTATGGCGTTTAAGGTTCAGGGGTTAGGGACTAGGGTTAAGGGTGTAGCGTTTTGGGGAAAGAGATTTCGCTTTAAGGGTTTGGTGTTTAGACTGGGGTTTAGGTCTGGGGGATCAGGGTTCCCGGGTCTAGGGCAACTAGGTCACCTCGAGAGGGTTTGCAAGCGACCGACAGGGAGGTATCTAGGGTTTGGGGCTTAGCAGCCTGAATAAGTAGCAATAATGGAGAATCGCATGCAAACCAAAAACGGAAAGCCAAGTGGATGTAGGATGTATAGCGTGTTTACTAGGGCCTGTGATGTAGGGACGCCTGAATACTTAGTAAGAATAGTTCCTTGCAATCCTTGTCTAACTGCAGTATAATACCGTAAGCGCTATTTCAGGTGTTTAGGCCCCTGCACTACAGAATAACATGAAAGCTGAAGCTAGGTATAGGTTTATGGTAAGTGCATGCAAAGCTCGTTAGGATGATTGGTGACTATATACATTGGGTGTCCAGGTGGGGAGACTGCATCAGGAAAAAACTTCGACAGCGTCCGTTTCAGAAAATACACGAAACCCTAAACCCTCAACCCTAGACCCTATAAACCCCAAACATTCCGACCTAAACTCTGAACACCAAACCTTCAACCCTAAACCCTAGACCTCAAACCTTCAACCCTAAACCCGACACCCCTAACCCTTCATCAGGTTGAGACGTACGACAGGTGTTTAAGATGGAAAGCCCTCGAGATCCTCACGAGCATTAAGCTTTAGGGTTTACGGTTTAGGGGTTTTGGGGTTCAAGAAATTAGGGCTTCAGGTTTAAGAGCGTGAGGATTTAAGAGTTCAGGGCCTAGGGTAAAAGAGTTGCGGGCTTAGGGTGTACCACGACCCTTTTTATACCCTTGTTTTGGGCATATGTGGTACCTGATCGTGGTACTTAACCCCGAATGGAGGGTAGTGATAAGCAAAAACAACCATGACCAACTGAGGACAGCGAGGAGCTTAGTTTCTCTAACGCCGGCGATGATGCAGTGTCACCCTACGCTGTAAACTTTAGTGCTATAAACCCCTTGGTAGAACTTTAGAGTGGCCCGTGATGAGGCTCAGTTTTCTTTGCGCACGTATTCTTCCAACAAGGGTACCCCTCTTTCCCTAAGGGTCCCCGCAACCAATAATCATACACCTACTGTGCCCAAAACCTGCGCTACAGAAAATATTAGTATCCAAATCACAAGGACGGAATTATTGGGCGCATGGACCCTAAACCCTAAAACCACTTATGAAGCTGCATACCTTTTTAGAAGGGACCCAACCATAAACCCAAAATCCTAAACCCAACTACTGGATACATGGACCTTCAAGATCCTTGACCCTGCATGCCAAACCCTTCACGCAGTTATTGCTGAGCCTGGATCATTCAATGCAGTTTAGGGGTTTACGGTTTAGGGCCCCAAGTACATGGATTGTACTGTTTTGGTCTCTATCTTGGGGTTTTCTTATTTCGGGCAGCTACCACATATCCTGGAGGAGCTTGCGCGGGCTGAGATCGTCAAGGCAAAGAAGTGGTTTCCGGATTTAGGTCTACGGATTTCGGAGCTGGGCTTTGGATGGTGTAGGGCAAGGGATCAGGGCGCCCAATGCTGGGAAACCCCTATGAACCCTAAATCCACGACCCTAGACTCAAACCATGCGGAAGTTGAGGATTTGGGGGTCAGCTACGGCTTAATGTTTAGGGCTTACTTGGACCCCAAAGTATGTAGAAGAATGGCCTCGTGGGCCGTATTTAAGGACTCTGGGCCATTCCCTAGGGATCCATGTATGTAAATAATACCTACATTGGGCCTCAAAGTCTGTAAATATTACCTACACTGGGCTATTTGGATCCCTAGGGATTATTTTAACTTCTCTGGGGGGTTCAGCGCCCGAAGCCCCAAGCCCTGAGAACGGGATTCAGTTTTGTCCCTGTGGGATGATGGAGAAAGGTTTATGAGGCTCAGGGCCGAAGAGAAGTTCAGGGACTAGGTGTTAGTGCTTTGGGCTTTGAGGCTTGAAGAGTTCTGCTACTTCTTTCGGATTTGGAGTCTAGAAATAGCATGGGGAGGATGTGCTTCCATTGGAGCAAGACTGCTCAGCAAATTGAATTTCATGCGGGTTGTGCCCTCAGGTAGCCATGTGATTCAGCCTCAAACCCTAAACCCCTAACTTAAACCCCAAACCTTAAACCCGAAACCGTTGTTGTGATTGATAAAGCCCAACGAAGCTCTGCCCAGCTCCCAGCAGGGGTGACAAGAAGCAGACGCGGTTAAGGGTTTAGGGTTTGTCATGTTAGCTAATTGGATGGGCTAGAAGCCTGAAGCTCAACTTCTATCATGAGTATAGTAGACTAGCTTCAAAACGCCGTCCGATCGTTTCCGAGTAGCAGATTTCTTCTTTCCCCAGAGTCCTTAACACGAACCGCTATGGAAAACATGGACAGGCCAACAGATGAGAACACTTCTACATGAGGGCAAGTAGGAGCCTCTCAGAAGGTTGATTTTTTGGATCCCTTTGGATGTCTGGTCCCAACGCACTAAACCCTACACCCTAAATCCTAACTCAGACAGGGCAGCACACATGGCGCACCGAACAAATGATTCGCACAGACAACAGAAAAGCACTCACTTGCATCCATGAGCATTTTGGTAAGCCCAGCACCTACTAAGGGACACATTTCAGGAGTCTTATCATAGTCGCAGGGTCCTTGTGTTTCGTAGGACTGGTTGCCAAATTTGCTTATTTCCCTCATGGACATTGAGCGATGTCCCGTTAAGGATTCTGCAACGCTGGAACCAAACGCATGAGTCCCTTGTAAATGTCCAGCATTCCCCAAACCAATACGGATCCTCAAGAGCTTGTCAGGGGTTTCTAGCATTCCCCAAACCAATACGGATCCTCAAGACTTTTTCAGGGGTTTGCATATTACCCTAGAAGCCCAGGTACCCATATAGTAGGTCCTTGGGTCATAGATACTATACATTTATATAGAGACTTAAGGACAGGAACCCAACATATAGGTAACTGGGCTTCTAGGGTAAGCCCTCTCTTGCTTCTGCGAATATCGGAAGGAAGGCATACTCGGTGACCGGACCTACGTTGTGCCCAGGCTTTACAACCTGGATTTCTGGGTAGGCCCCTGGGATATTTAATATTTTCCCTAATGGCTTTAAAAAGGGACCCTATATATTAATATTTTTCAAAGGGCTTTAGGGGCCAAGCCAGATTTAGGAGCTTATGAGTTCGTCAAAGTTGTATATAGGCTTTTTTAGATTACATATAGGGCTTAAATCAGGGCACTATCGTTATAGTGGTATACATAAGGCACGTATAGGGTAGTTGGATGGATGCCCTAAACCCTAAACCCTAAACCCCTAAACTCTAAACCCTAAACCCTAAACCCTAAACCCTAAACCCCTAAACCCTAACCCCACTCTCCTGCTGCTCTTGAGGCGCCAGTGAGGTAAAGAGCGCTTACACCAATCTCTGCGTTTCTCAAAATCATAACCGGTCGCGCTCACCCTCCGCCAAACTTCTTCAAATAGAAACACAACAAGACTCGTAGAAAGATTGCCTGGGCCCCAAAAGTGTCTAGAATTATTGCCGTTGTTGCTCGCGTCTATGAGATTTGCGGGCCATTTCTGTTACGCGTGACCGACTTCTCAGATCCAGGTAATGGGTTCTATACCCCCCTACTGAATATGGCAGTTTCTATTTTCTTGTCCTCTAGACCGCTATGTAATCTAAGGGACTTTGCTGGCAACCCCAAACAGGGAACCCCAACAATATAGTAGGAATATACTTACCGGGGTCCTGATATTCTATGGTATTCCTACTATATTCTTTGGTGTTCCTTCCTCGGGGTTCCCACTAGAACCCTTCTATACCCTTCGGTAAAGGTTTTATGGGCTTCTATGTTGGATTGGCTACGGGTAACCCGAAGACCTCAACGCGAAAAGCCTGGGGTCTTACCAGCGTTGAAGGTTTCAGAGTTAAAGGTTTAGGGTTTATGGCTTAGGGTTTAAGGTTTTTTCAGTTCAGGCTTTAGGGTCGGCTTACGTTCTGGAGGTTAGGGTTTGAAACTTTCAGGGCTATTAAATCTTGGGTTGAGGTTGTTTGGTTTGCTGAAGTTCCCCTCACATTCCCCAAAAGTCTACCAAGCATTTTCCTAGAACCCTCAGTTGGGGGGTATAAGGCCCTGACAGTGGGTTTACGGATTTACAAGACACGAAAAAATATGTGCTGTAGTCTAATCTCCTAAAAGAGGAGGTGATATAGGGGAGTGTTACAGGGGATATCAAGGGGGGATGCTGGGAGTTTAGATTGCAGAGTTCAGGGCTTGGGGTTTAGGGTTCATGCATGCTGCTTTGTTGTTTTTGATTCACACGTGAACCTTCAAGCCACCCTCTGAGTTTGAATGAAACCATAACAAGCCAAGGCAAGCTGAGAAGACAATTAACGTCAGCGGCGCAGAGCCGTAGACCTTAAACCCTAAACCCTAAACCCAAAACCTAAACCCCCGAACCCTCAACCCTAAACTCCAAATCTAAGCCCTTTAGCCCAAAGCCTCGAGGGTTCAACCATCCACGCTAAACTATAAGTCCTGAGGGTCATAGTCCCCCTAGTTTCATAGGGGTTATATTGGGATAGTGGAAAAGAAAATGGTATAGGTTTTAGGGTTTAGGAGTTAGGGTTTAGGGTTTAGGGCTGAGAGTCCCTCTTAGTAGGCAGAATATGGGGTATCTCGGGATCTTATTGTAATACACCCCAAGCCATGTTCTGTCTACTTAAGGGGGACTATAGTTTTCAAAATAGTTGGAAATTTGTGTTCTACCCTCAATCCTGAAATAATCCTAAGAATGCTTTAAAGATATTAACTTTTACTGGGATCCCAATCCTACCCCTGTTCACTCATTCTTCACGTACTAGTAATAGGTCAGATCGCTAGATTTGGATTATGCGCCCTCATAAAGTAATTCCCATTCGATTTCCACTAAGTAAGTAGCAAATATTGATTCCGGCTCATATAACCGTTATAGAACCTTAAATCCTAAACCCTAAGCCCTAACCCCGAAACCCTAAATCCTAAACACTAAAACCCTAAACCCTAAACCCTACCTGGACCCCAAAAGTAGGTAACATAATAGCCCAAAACCCCTTAGTGTAGCCCAAAAGGCCATTACTCTACATACCTTTGGGGTTTAGGTATACCCCAGAACATGCAACCAGAGACCTCAACACCAAGGTAGCTTCGGAGTCACGCGCCCTCACACAGCGGGAGGCCCCTTGGGCTTCTGCACGTGGATTGGGGTTTAGGTTCAGGGTTTAGGTGGGTTTAGGGTTTAGGATTTAGGGTTTAGGGTTTAGGGCTTATAGGGTTCAGGGTCTGAGGGTTACCGTTTAATTACAGGGATCTGGGTTTCGGGCTTAGGGGCTAGGGTTTATAGGGTTCAGGGTTTAGGGTTTAAGGTTTAGGGATGAGGGTCTAGGGTTTGAACGGGGTTATAGGAGATTATGTGGGAATAATGGTGGCTGAGGGCTTGCCCACAGCAACCTGTGTGCTGCCTAAGAGAAGTTTCTTCTGGGCCTGAGATACTGCTAGCTTGATTCTTTCTGCTACGATGGATACTAAACGTCCTGCATGACCCTCAGTATCTTATACCTTGGAATTTTCATTGTGTTATACTAATGTCATGCAAGATGTTTAGTATCAGCACCAGCCACCCCCGTAAGATCTCAGTTTCCATTTGATGTGTCACTTGATTCTCCATTCTTCTCGCCCGAAACTCAAGCCTAAACTCTAGACCCTAAACACCAGAACCCTAAACCCCAGACCCTAAACCCCAAAACCCTAAACCCAGACCCTAAGCCCCAAAATCCTAAACCCTAAACCCCTAAACTGTAGACATTCTGATACATCCCTATACACTATTATCCCAATGTACCCTTACATTATACCCAAAGGTAACATTCAATCGAGGAGCCTCGGCTGTCGACGGTGGCAGCTCGGCTTACTGACGAATCCCTGCAGGCCCTGGGCTTTGGCCTTTTTGGGGGTTTAGGGTTTAGGATTTAGGATTTAAGGTTAGGATGAAGGGTTTAGGGTTTAGGATGTAGGACTTAGGGTTTAGGATTTCGGGTTTAGGGTTTAGGATTTAGGGTTTAGGACGTAGGGTTTGAGAGTTAGGATTTAAGGTTTAAGGTTTAGGATTTCAAATTTAGGGCTTGGTGCTCAGGGTTTAGGATGTAGGATTTAGGGTTTATAAGGTTTAGCGTTTAGGGTTTAGGGTTTAGGATGTAGGATTCAGAATTCAGGGTTTAGGGTATAGGATTTAGGATTTAGGGCTTGGGATGTAGGATTCGAGTTTATTGCTTGTGGTGTATGGTTTGGGGTTAAGGGTTCAGGATGTAGGGCAGAGTTAGGATTTGGGGGGTTTAGGCTTTCGGGTCTAGGGTTTGGGGTTTACAGTTAGATGGGGAGTATATAGGGTTGTATGGGGAGGTTCTTGCCTGGGCCCCAAAGTGATAGCAACCTATGCTGGCTCTGATCTTCGGGTTGGTAGGGTTTCAGGGTTCCAGAGTGTAGGTTCTAGGGTTTAGCGCTTGGGCTCGACGATTCTAGGGTTCTAAGGTTTGGGGTTTACGTTTGAATGGTTTAGTATTTGGGGTGCATGGCTCACCATTGCTAAACCGCGGAGCTACCAGGACTCTGTAGCTACCCTCCGTTCAATACCCATTATTACCACGGATACTGAAGATCCTGCGTGAGAATAGGTACCTTATCTTTAGACCCTGCATGACCTGGCTAACTTATTCTTTGGGACTTAGGGTACTATAGCACTCTAAGGTCACGCAGGACTTTTAGTATCAACGGTAGGGGGCTAGGGACCTCACAGATCCTGTCTGAGGGCAAGTACTTGGAGGATCTAGGTCGCGTGTGCAGATTTATAAGAGTCTAGATCGTTGGGATGATGTGGAGAATGTACTTGTGGTTCAGGCTGAGATATATTGTACCTTCCATGAATAGGGTGACCCCAATATAGACCCCAATATACTAGAGTCCTTCTTATTGGGACGCCCCGAAGAGGGACTCCTCATTTCCGGAAACGCCCATATGGGGATCTAAGGTTTAGGGTAGTTTGGGTTGAGGGCCTGCCTGGACCCCAAAGATTGGTGAATATCATGGTCCGGAACCCTTAAAAACCAACCAAAAGTGAACTATTCTGCATGTTCTCAAGGGGCGAGGTTGGGGCAGGAGGGGGGGTAGGGGGGGAGGGAATTGGGGGTTATGCTGGAATTTTGATGTGGGATGGTCAGGCTGGACTAGGCAGGGTGCGGGGGTCGCCACGGCTGGTTGAGGTCTATAAAGGGGGAGTCAGAGGATTTTGAACGCCCTGAGGCTGGATAGCCTCGGCGAGGGAGAAAAAGAATACTCCTAAACCCTCAACCCTAAACCCTAAAACTCCCCAAGGATTCATGTTTGAAGGAACCTGGGCCCCATTTCTTTACAATATCAGGTCTTCAGGTAACTTGGAGCCTTAGGGATAGGGTTTGAGGTTTAGGACTAAGGTTATAGGATGTAAGGTTCAGGATGTTCAGGATGTAGAGTTTGGGGCTTAGGGTATATAAGGGTCAGGGTTTGGGGTATATAGCGAATTTGCCTCAATGATGGGGAGCGAGATGGAAAAGAGAAGGGAAAGCAAAACGGAAACTCTGGTTCTGTATGGGTTTGTGGGATTTAGGGGTGGATGGTCGGGGGGACCTTGGACGAAAGCGAGTAATGGGAATGACTGAGCTCATTATGCGACTTATGAGGGGTGAAAAGTATTCTAAGTCCTCCCAGCTCGGCAAGCAAGCCTTCAACTGCACGTAAACCTGAGCCCTAACCCGAGAATCCCTAAAACCCCCCAAATTCTTGGCAACCACGCGCGGCTGCCTGAAGCCTACACCCTAAAGCGTGAGTAACAACCCGAAGCACCAAAATTCGAATCCGCTCGGCAGATGGCGTGCGTTGACGGCAGTCGCGACATGCTGGAGGCCCGATGGACTATGAAGTCGCGTCATGTTTGAGGCTTGGTGTCCCATGAACACGGTCAAGGGTTGGAAGTTTTTAGGGTATAAGGGGAGTTGAATCTTCTATGGGCGGGAACCTGAATGTTGGAAAAGCAACATCTAGCTTTAAGGGATTGAGGAAATTAGGTTCTAGAGTCTGGGGCGGCAAGGGCTCAGGGTGTAGGGGCCCGAAGAAAGCAGAAAATGATTTGAATCGTATGATCCTGGAAGGCTGCAAGGGCCAGACGATTTTTTGATGTCCAAACTAGATCAACTCGTATAGTCATTAAAAACACCTATACAAACCCAATGTTTGCGTTATGTTCAAGTTGTTTCTCCATCGAGGTTCTCCAAAATTCTGCTATCAGACACATCACCCAACACCTTGTCCCTTAACCCCAAACCCTCAATCTTAATAATAGATCAAAAATGAACCCTGTAACCCCCTTAAAACCTACTTAGAAAGCCACTTACCCATAGTTATAGGCAACTTTGCCCCCTAATTTTCTACGACCTTGGGTTAAAGTAGCCCATTATTATGGGTTACTAGGCTTTCTAGGTAAATCCTAAACCCTATTACCTAAACCCTAAACCTTATACCCCTCTTAGAACCTAAACCCTATAGCCCCTTGTGAAGGTTTCAGGGTTTCAGAAGTTTTCCTTGCTGGCATTCACCGGGCCAGGTTTCCGCCGGACTCTTGCTTGCATGGGGGAGGGGGTAGGGTTTAGGGTTCCGGGTTTAGCGTTTAGGGTTTAGGGCATTGGGGGCGAACTGAAATTGAGCTATACTCTAAACTCCTTAAAGGGGGTAATATCGGGGATTCTATGGTAGTTTCCCAAAATAGGGGGACCCTAAAATAGACCCCAAGAAAAAATTTTTTAATACTTGTTATTGGGACCCCGAAAGGGCACTCCCGATTTTAGGAAACCCCCATATAGGGGAGTATTATAGAGCTTTCAAGGGGCATACTAGGAGTTTAGACTGTAGCTCATTTCGGGTCATTCCTCCTCCAAGAGCTGCCTGCAAAGAGGCTTCGTTCAGGAACTGTTGTTTACGGTGTGCGACACCTGTTACTGTACGGAGGAATCATTACTTCCAATCACAACACCCATGGCGGTTCTCTGTTTAAGGTTCTAGGCGGGAATTTGCTGCAACTACATAAAAACAACAACACGGCTTTTCGGGTCCGTACGATCTAGAGAATTGTCCCAGACTGGCCTAGTTGCAGCTTCTGAAATTCATATCGAAAAAGACCAGCAAGGATTTGATGGGCCTAAACCCTAAGTAGCTCTAAAGCTCTAAAGCCCTCCCTGAGCAAATCCTTAAAACCGTTGACATAACACTTGGCAATGCTCAAGATTTAGCCCAAAACATGAAAGTCTTATCCCTGGTCTGTAAATAATACCTACATTGGGCCCCAAAGTCTATGGACAATAGCTACTAGGGTATTCCACAATCCTTAACCCCTAAATCCCTAAACCCTAAACCTTAAACTCTGAATCCTGAAGCCCTAAGAACCCTAAACCCTGAGCCCGAACCTACCTACCCTAGGGGCCTAAGCGCTTACCAATATCGTGGTGCCAGTTTGTATACTTTGTATATATATATATGTATATATATATATATAGAAATAGGGTTTACGGTGTAGGGATTACTTTTTTCGGGCTTAGCTTTATTTAGTGGTTATCAATATGATGGTTCCAGGTTCCATGTATATTTATATAGTATAGGATACCTCAAAAGGAACTCAAAAATGGAATTTGTAATTATTGCAGCCTGCCATGGTATGTTACCCTAAACCCTAGACCCCTAAACCGGTAAACCTGACCTGAACCTCAAAAGTAGGTAAAATAATAGCCCAAAACCCATTAATATACCCTACATCCAAGGCGATCCAGGCCCCACACTTCAAGCACCGGACTCCTCGGCCCGACTCTTCGGTGACAACGTGGCCCGGCAGCTGCACCCCCTCTTCGATGATCTTGCAGGGTTTGTGGTTTGGGATTTCTGATTTAGGCTTTAGGGTTTAGGTTTCAGGGATGTAGGGTTTAGGATTTAGGGTTCAGGGTTTAGATGCAGACCATCTAAAAAAGGCACGCACACCCAAATAGACATTCTAGGTTCCAGGTAACCCTAAACCCTAAACCCTAAAAATCGGCATGAATAGAAGGCAGTTGGACCGTCTCTCCATTTTCCAATCCCATCATCAGGGTTTTGTATCTGCTGTTGTTTTGCGGACCACACCAAAACTTTCTATCATATAGGGGAAGCATTATAGGGCTTATTAGGGGGGATACAAGGAGTTTAGATTATCATTCATATGTAGAAGAATGGCTTGCCTGACCATTTTTAGGGTTGGGCCTCAGTTTTATCCCTACCCCCAAACTCTAAACTCTTACCTATCACTAGAAGCCCAGGTACCCGTATAGCAGGTCCTGGGGTTACAGATAATATAAAACTATCTAAGGACTTAAGGACAGTAACCCAATATATAGGTAACTGGGCTTCTAGGGTATTTTTTTGGGGTCCACGAAGGGCAGTTAAGTTTTGTTTCGGGTTTAGGATCATGGTTGAGGTTTGAGCGTATCGTTTCCCAGGGCTTGCGTCTCTTGGTTGCTACATATGGATTAGAGGAAATCCTCAAACCTAAACCCCAAACCCTAAACCCACATATTCCCTGTTCCTTGTCAGGGATGTGTTAGTTGTCTGGGTTCCTGCTAAGAATTTAAATTCAACTAACATAATGTGGCTACATTAGGGTTTAGGTTTAAGCTACCATAATATGGGTGTACA
>CAJNIZ010029680.1:26345-51832 GCA_905231905.1 Symbiodinium pilosum | reverse complement strand
CCAACGGGACCCTAAACCCTAAACCATAAACCCTAGACCCTGAATCCTAGTGGGTGTGTTCGAACGTCTTTCGGCCACGAGTAGCTTAATCTTGTGGATGGTAAGTATCTTAGGTGGGACTGAGACCAGAGGGTTTAGGGGTTAGGGGTTTAGGAGTTTAGGGTTTAGGGGGTTTAGGGTTTAGGGGTTCCAGGGTGGGTTTAGGGTTAGGGTTTAGGGCTTAGGGATTCAGTAATATGGATTCCTCTCTAATCATGCGCTCTGTGAATCTACGATGCGGGCACATTGTGGAAGCTGCAGGGGCTCTTCAGGTTCCTCAAAAACTATGATGCCACAGCGGTACCTAAACTCCAACAGTATGTAGAACAACAGGGCTCAACGCTAAACGGCTCAAGAATCCGAAGCCGGTCGAACTCTGGATTCGTTGCCTTGGCCTGCGATCCAGCTCCACATCTGTATTCGATGCCAACCCAGTTTCGGGACATCAACCGGTACTTTGCGGATGAGGCAAAGAAACTGGGGGTGCACATTGTTGACGTCTCCCTGATGATCGAGCGATGTGAGATGCGGGACCAGTGGCACCTTGAAGACACGACCAAGAATCGTGCCATCATAGCTGAGTACCTGAAGCTGAGGTTTAGATATTACTCGCTGAGAGCGCGCGGTTCATGTTCGAGCTTCAGGTACCTTCAGTACCGGCCATAATTTGTTTTCCTAATATGGCTCCAATACAACCCCTATATGAACTGATGAACTTCCCTCCCAAATAGCTTGCCTTGCAAGGATCCTCTGAACCCTAAAGCCTAACCAGGGGTACAGCCCTAAAACCCTGGAATCCCTAATAAGGAACCACACGCTCTTCCTTACAAATCCCTGTATGGTCCCCATAAGATTTTGTCCCCACAAGATAAGATTAGGGGGGTTTATACGGGTTATATAGGGTTTCGGGTTTCCCAAAATTAGGAGTACCATTGCGGAAGTCCCGAAAGTTGAGGGTTGTAGTATTTTGGGGGCTCAATTAGGGGTACATAGTTCCCCTGAAATGGATAGAATATGGATTCGGCATAGCCGTAATAAGATCCCCAAGTATCCCATATTCTATCTACTTAAGGGGGACTAAAACACCAGCCCTTGAACCCCTGATGTTGATGGGAGTCTCCAGGATGCCAATGGTTTGCGAGCGAGGGAATTGATGTAAAGTGTAACATAGGGTCATGTAGGGTTAGGCGGGGTCATGTAGGCTAATGTATGGTTATGTAAGCTTATATAGGGTTGCGTTCGAAGTCCCAACGCTGAAAGCTATTTAAATTTCCCAAGGTTGCAAATGATTTGTTTAGCTACGGGATTTGAACCAAAAAACGACTGTTAAAGCTTCCATGCCCTGAACCCTACACCCTAAACCCTAAACTCTAAACTTTAAACCCTAAAACCTAAAGCCTACCTAATCTCCAAACTCATCAAGCCGCAGCCCAAAACCATATGCCATATTTCACCCCTCAAACCTAATGAGGCTCTAAACTGCTGGGGCCGAATCCCTGCAAAACAGGCTTGCTGTTAGCTGAGGAACTCACATTAAGCTACTATATTATCCCCCTATAGTGGAGAATCAAATGGAAAAGAAAATCGAAAAATGAAATGGAAACTGCGGGAATATAGGGAGTTAGGGATCTTAATTCAGGTTACTATCATAAGGAAACCCCATTACCTACTACATACGTTCTTATGGCGACTTAAGTAAAGTCTCTTAACAGCAGAACAAAAAAAGGACCCAAGCCCAGGTGGTGGGCATCGACCAAGGTACCGGGCCAGCTACAGGAGTTAGGGTTTAGGGTTTTGGGATTTTGGGATTTTGGGGTTTTGGGATTTTGGGGTTTAAGGTTTAGGGTTTCGGGTTTGAGGTTTAGGGTTTCAGGATTTAGGGTTCAGGATTTAGAGTTCAGGGCTTAGGGTTTAGGATCTAAACTCATGGAAGGGGGTTATATATATATAGGGGTTATATAGGGGTACTGTCAATATTAATTATTAGCCTTTGCTAGGGACCCTGAAGAATGGACATAGGGATCCGTCTTGTAGTTTAGTAGAGTCCCTAATAAGGAAGCCATGTCCATGAATTATCTGGGTAATATTGACCGTAGCTCACATGGGGTTTAGGGTTTAGGGTATGAGCCCTCGCCCTTCGAATCCCCACTGAAATCAAATATGTACATGTGTGTATATATCTATGTAAATATATATATATATATGTATCTGTGTATTTCATGTGGTTGATGGTTTGGGATTTTGGATTTGGAGTTCAAGGTTTAGGGTATACTTTGTTTCCATTGCCTTTCCCTTTCCCCTGTATTGCAGTGCAAGGGGAAAGACAATGGCAACAACCATATTATCTGGGGTTTAAGGTCTCCGGTATTCTGTAGTGCTCTGGGATATGCAGGGGATGTAAGTTGAGAAGGTGCAACTTGTTCTCCGACCACACCCTAAACCCTAAACCCAGTAATGCGGGGTTTGGGACTGAGGGTTGCTAAGTGGACTACCTAGACCCCCCAAGTATCCTAGAATAGGGTCTAAGTAGCTTCTACTTGGGGATACTTAGGGTCTATAGAGGGTACTTGGGGGGATCTAAGTACACCCTAAACTCTAATCCCCAAAGCGTGCCAACATTTTCATTTCCATTGTTCGGGGATGCTTCTCATGTTCCGCCCAGAGCTTGTCACTGAACTGCATTCAAATGACAGGGACACAGGCCGGCAACCTTTTCATCCCCACCGTCTCCTGGTTTTGCATTTGTTGAGCTTGTGGTTTTTGATTAAGTGGGAATGAATGAAGCCCATGAAAGTATTCAAGTGAAGCAAATGAATTCGATTGTCCTGTTTAAGCAGCCCTTAACCCTACACACTCGCTTGACTTGTTTTTCGTTTGTTGAGCGCACGTGCCACAATGACCGAGCAGTGCACACTGGTCTATTCCACCATCGAATGTAATTCGCGCTCTTTTTTCTCGTGTATTTGATCGAGTAAGCAAATTGAATTGGCTCCTTCCCTGCTCCTGGTCCTCGTCCGTCCATAAACCCCAAACCTTCAACCATGGAAGCTAAGCCTCGAACTCCAACCCCCACACCCAACTTGCTGGTGATTGAGGCTATCTCTGTGTCATCCCCATACATGTACATGCACCAAAGACGTAAAACTAATTAGTACCTCAATTTACTGCCCCACTCACCACCCGATCACCTGACCGTTCAACTTTCAATCTAAGGTTGGAACTATGGGCGCCTAGTGTGGGACCTAAATCCTGGGTTCCTTATAAATATATACCTACTATATGCTTAACCTCCAAACCATAAACCAAAAGCACCTACAAGCCTAATTACTACCCGATAGTTATGTTGCTGGTGCAGGTCAAGAAGCTGCCAAGTGGCTGTCTGAGGCCCATTATTGCAGGGCTTAAGGTTTAGTTTGTTTTGAAACTGAGGCTTGAGGTGGTGGAAGAAATAATCCCTAAAACCCTAAAGCCCTAAAACCCTAAAGACCTAAAGCCCTAAAACCCTAAAGACCTAAAACCTTAAAGCAGATGGGCAATGTCAAGGACATTAAAAAACAGGGATGAGCAGGGTTCAGGTTTATTGGGCTCTTGTAACCCCCGATTTCAGGGTTTCGGGTTTTAGGGCTTAGGGTTTAGCGTAACTGGGTGGACGCGGACTGTTTGTTTGGTTTGCAGCCCTCTTTCCGCCCTTTCTGAGAAGCACCCGTATCCCTACTGCAGAAAAGCCCGGGGTTTACCTGGAGCGTTAGAGGGCCGTGGTCAGCAAGTAGTCAATAATGTCAATTACTAAAGTGCTTCCATGGGCTCCTACCCCTAAACCCTAAGAATACTTCTTAAGACTAATGACTAACCACTCCCATATGAGCTATAGTCTAAACTCCTTAAAGGGGGGTAATATAGGGGATTATATCACGGACTATTATGGGGGTTATTAAGGGGGATACTAGGAGTTTAGACCATGGCTCATATGACCCTGCCTAAGCCTAAAGTCACAACCGGGGTCCTGAAACCTAAACCCTAAATTTCTGAACCCTAACCTTAGAAGCCCAGGTATCCATATAGTAGGTCCTTGGGTTATAGATACTGTAAATTCATGCAGGGACTTAAGGACAGGAACCCAATATATAGGTAAGTGGGCTTCTAGGGTAAGCTTTACACCCTAAACTCTGGATCCTAACTCCCGAAACCCGAAGTTCTAAGCCCTGAATCGTAAACCCCAAAACTCCATAAACCGCGCACCACCTTGTCTGTGAGGCGCTCGGCCGGCGCTGTCGACTTCTGCGGCGGTTTGCTGGCTGTGCCTTGTTGGCACGGTTTAGGGCTTAGGGTTTAGAGTTTAGGGTTTAGGGTTTAGGGTTGGAGCGCTACAGTCTATCTAGTAACTTATGCAATTATGAAACAGGGCAGGGTTTAGGGTCTTGAAAGTTTATAGTGTCACACGACCGAACCTTAGAGTTTAGGATTTAGGGTCTAGAATTCTATAAGGGGTTATATAGCGGATTATATAGATCAGTATGATAGGGACGATCAAGGGGGATACTAGGAGTGTAGACTATAGTTCACACATCTGTGTGGGAAAGGGTGGTCCGGACGATCATATACAATTCTAATCGCTTCCTGCTAATATTCAAGTCGTCTTGGTCTTTTTCAAGCTTCCCTTCCGGATTTTAGGCCCCTAAACCTTAAACCCTCAACCCTATAATTCAGTATTGGCGTGGGATTCAGTATTAGGCGAAGGGAGTGTACGGGGGCAACATGTGCCTGGTGTAGGGGTTTCGAGTTAAGGGTTTGGCTGAGGCAAGGATAGACTAGATGATGCCGGGGGCGCTAGGGTGGTGTCGGGTTTAGGGTTTAGGGATTAGAGTTTATGGTTTAGTCTTTAGGGTTTAGGGTGACCCAAGAAAATCCGGGGCAGATCTGCTGTAACACCTACCTTAAAAGCCCGAACGATGCCCAACTGCCCCCACCCCCCAAAAAAAATTCAAGATGGCAACTACACACAACAAGAGAAATGCACGGAATCCCGACCCCCTTCAAAACCCTAGAACCAAAATCTCCTGCAAGCCTTCCTGCCTCAATGTCCTAAAACCTCAAACCCAAACCCTGTGCTTTCGGTGGCTAGTAGGGAATTGGGGAATAGAATCCATATATGAGTTTCCTTTTATGACCGATTCCCTCATTTCCTAGGAAGCACGAGTAAGTATGGCAAGGCAAGCGAACTGCGGCCGGAAGCCACTGGTATTTGCCTCAACGTTCTTGGGGTTGGAGGTGTAGGGTTTTGGATTTCTTTTGGGATGGCTTTGGGGGCTTCATGTAGAGCAATAAAAATATAGAGCCCCAAAAAAGACATCAACAGTGACATGGAAAGCAAGTGATATCGTGTTTTTTTAGGGTTGGGGGTTCTAGGGCGGCAAATATCCGTCAAGTAGAGAATATACCCTTAACCCTAAACCTTCAACCCTAAATCCTGAAATGATCATTATTCGGGGGGATCCAAGGACCATCTAGGGTATATTCGTTAGTTGAGGAGTACTGGACTCTCTGGCTTCACTGTGTGGGGTTCAGGGTTCAAGGCTGACATCTTTGCAGTTAGAACTTCGTGCTTTGGCATCTCTATACATACGTCAACCCAGCCTGGCAACATAAGATCACAGCGATGATGACTTCAAACTTCTCACAAGGCAACAGCAGACTTGAAACTGCTGTAAAATACAGGTTTCCCAGAATTCCAAATTCTGAAATCCGACCCCTAGACTACTTTTTTAAAAGGCCACAGACTACAGTAAATTACAGCTTGGATCCTCTGAATTAGCGGGGGTCCCTAGCACGACTCTTCATCATGAGAGAAATCCTTGCTTTCCTAGCCTAGACTCGCATGGTTTTTGAATGGCTCTTATAAAGGAATGTAATTACAGTCTGAATGCGATTTTAGTTGGGTTTATTGCCATTTACATCATGATTAAAATTCTGTTTGTAATTAGATTTTGCGTAAATTTTAAGTGTTAGTCGGTGACTGGATTTCAATGAGATTTCACATATACATATACATATACATGTAGGGTTTACGTTGTTGCCTTGATTTTGAATTGGTTATCTTGAACTTTACTTTGAAGCTCATGGGTTTTAGTACGATTTGAATTCGATTTAATCAGCGTTCTACCCGGATTTTTGAACCTTAGACGTTTTGAATTAGATTGCAAGAGGACACTATTATATTCCCCTAATGTTCGGGTCGTACGATGAATGCCCCTCCCCTCCTAACATTCAATACGGTTAGTGTATACACTCGGGGGGGGCCCTTTACTATTAGAGGGAAAGGATTAGCTGTTAGCTTGGGGGCAGGATAAGGGTCTAAGAATTCAACATTTGGAGGCATCAGTGTCCTTAGTCATATATGTGTATAGATACTTATATACACACACAAACAAATATACATGTGTGTGTGTAGATTTGCAAAAGTGCATGTGGGTGTGCTTTTCAGCACGCCAAACGACAAGTTAATGTTGATGTTCAATGTTTCGGGTTCTTGGGGTATGGGCGGCTACCAACGAGTTATTTATCGAGTTAGTGGGTTGCAGTTTGCCCCGTCACGTGGTAAGTTCCATGAATGGGGGGTGCCCAACATAGACCCACTGGACCTCTGCTGTTTTCTCGACAGGTCTTGGAGCATGTGCACAATGGCCTGCCTCCTTTGCAAGCGTGAAGTACATGCACCCTAAACCCTACACCATCCTAAACCCTAAATCCTAAATCCTGAACCTTGCAGCGCTGTTGTCCAGACTACGCACCTCAAGAGCAACCCCCCCCACATCAACTCTACACACCAAAAGAGAAGCAGCTTACCCCCCTCTAAATCGCTACAACTTCCCAAGTTTTCAAGTGGATCCCTCTTAACATGAAGACAGGAGAACACCCTAAACCCAAACCCTAAACCCCTAGGGTGGTGGCTGCCAACCCTTAAGGAAGGAGGGTTCAGGCTTCATGGTGCTCCCATCAACAGTTGGCAAACTAATGGGACGAAAGCGCCAAAGAAAGCAACAAAAAACATTGTTCTAGAGGGGTGAGGGTTTAGGGTTAAGGGGTCCTGTTACCTCAAAATGAAGGTCAAGACACCAAGGTCTAACTATACGGGTGCTGTGAAATAGAGCTATCCTTCAATCAACCTACACTCTCAACCTTAAGCCCTGAATCCTAAACCCTACAACCTGAAACCTCAACCCTATGCCCTGAACCCTAAGCCTTAAAACCCTAAACCCTACAGCGAAATCCCTAAACCCTAAACTCTAGCCTGGGACCTGTATGAAAACACACTTGAAGAAGGGTCGTAGCCAGTCAGCATGGGCTCTCTTCGTGGAGTTACTGGCGCTGCTTTCGGGATGCGCGCTACGAGACCTCAAGGCAAAGATCTTAAGTATGGGATCTAGGGTTTGGGGAGTCAGGGCTTAGGGTTAGATGGGAATACAATATCTAGGGTTAAACCCAAAACCCTGAACCCTAAACCCGATACCCTAAACCCTGAACCCCATACCCTGAACCCTATACCTTAAACCCTAAACCCTATACCCGAAACCCTATACCCTAACCCCTAATTCCTTACTAACCACCCCGTAAGGCAAAGATCTGAGAAGGTGGCGTGGAATTAGCCGGCTGATAGCACAGGCTGCAACATATCTGTCTCCCAGCCTCCTGAAGGCGGACAGCTTGAAAACATGGGCTTAGGGTATAGGGTTTCTAGAGTTTGGGGTTTCTGGAGTTTAGGGTTCATAGGGTTTAGGGTTTACAATTTAGGATTTTTCACTAGTAGGATCCTTGCTATAGGGTACCTACCAACAGTGAATACATGAGCCCTGGACTAAAGTTTTTTTTAAGATCCCCCCAACCAATCCCCTATACATCACCTTATAGACTTATAGGTTCCCCCAACCTACCTTGAGTCTGTACCTCACATGATTTCGAGAAGCCCCTAGGCGCTGCCACCAACAGATAGCATGCAAAGAGTTTCTTCCAGTCGTCACACCTGCGCTGTGACAGAATCCCACGAGCTGGTTTGCTTCTGGACCTTTGAAGTTTAGGGTTTAGGGTTTAGGGGTTTATGTGGGGATTTTAAAGGGGTACATGAGGTACGGGTACTTAGGGCTAAGGTTTTCCCAATGGTAGGGGTCCCTTTATGTAGGGAAACTGCCACATACAACTATTGGGAAATTGGGCCCCATAACTCCTTTTGCAATGTGGAATTTTGTGCCCTAATTTCAGAATGGTAACATATATGGACCCTCGGTGTGCTTCTGGGTCAACGTTAGAGATCCACTTTGGCAATAGGATCTAGACTTGGGGTGATTAAAGTTCGGCTTTAGGGATTATAGTGCCCCTTAAGTAGATAGAATATGAGATATATGGGATCTTATTACAATATACCCAAGGCCATATTCTATGTACTTGAGGGGGACTATAACCCTAGAGCAAATAAACCCTGAACCCCACATCTTCAACAAAGATCCTGTTTCTTGCCAGGGTAGAAGTGGCTGATTAAGGCTTTGGGTGCCGCATTTATGACGTTGGTCAATGTGATGTGCCCGAGGGCTTAGGGCCGGTGCGCTCTGTCGCGGTGGGACATGCGCACACGTGCGCTGCTTGTCTTTCTTGAGACGTTCTTGGAGAAAGTTGTTCCCATCTACACCTCTGAGGTCGCAAATAACCCCCTCTCTTGAGAAATGCAAGTCCTAACTTCCTTCCCAAACGTTGGAAGTGGTTGATGTAAGTTCAGGGCTCCTACAGGCATCAGGTGACGCTTCGGCTTGCAAACAGTCGCTCAATCACACGTCCAATCCAAGGCTGTGACAACCGGCTATCAGCTTGTCTGCTTTGGAGACAACAAGTTTGGGCAGTGCGACGTACCACCCAGCCTGGGAATGGTCACAGCTGTTTCAGCAGGCTGCTGCGATCTAAAGGTTTGGGGTGAGCGCCTAATGTTGAGTCTGTGAAGGGAGCCTTAATTAATTGTGCAAAGGTTCCCCGACATCTTCAGCAATAATCTTATGTACATTCCTTGGGGGGCTTACGATCAGGCTATCAGACCTACTTCATGCAAGGTTTCCTGGCTGGAATACGACGGTTTAGGGCAATACACCTTAATTTACGAGTCTACCATCAGGATAGCAGGGCTTTGACATTCTCGAGTTCAGCTATAGAACGTTCAGACAATTAGGGTTTGGGCAAATTGGGCTCCAAGATGATCCCGTCAGGTACGGGGCATACCTGTGCAGTGACAATGCATGGGAGCCTTGTGTGCTTTGGGCGTAATAGCAGAGGCGAATGTGATGTACCTGCCGATCTGGGGATTGTTTGGAGCGTCTCTGCAGGAGACGATCACACGTGCGCGATTCAGTCAAGCGGGCGCATTGTTTGCTTTGGGGGCCGAGGGAAGTTCCGGGATTTCGGCCAGTGCGACGTGCCGCCGGATCTGGGTCCAGCCGTGAGCGTTTCTGCAGGCAACGGGCACACGTGTGCAGTGACTTGATGTCAAAGATAACGAGGTCACTAGCATTGATGAGGAAACCCTACTTTAGCTACATATCCGTATCATGGCATGTTATGAGCCTAAGTTCCCTGACAGCAACCCAGGTAAAGCCCAATGGGCAGCTGGTTTGCTGGGGATGGAACTGTCGTGGCCAATGCCTCGTACCGGAAGACCTGGGTCCAATTCTAGCGGTGTCTGCAGGTAATGCAGTGACTTGTGCAGTGACGATTACCCATCAACTGGTGTGCTTCGGAAGCAACATCTGGACTCCGGGTCCACTTTAGAGAGGGAGTTTTAACTTTTTGGGGTAGGGGGTTGCCTTGTAGAACCTCAAATCACACACTCTAACATGGGCCCTACATTCCTCCGAGGGTAGTGGTCCCTAAGGGTCCAAGTACCTTATATTCATATACCTACCCAAAACCTATACTAGAATTCCTATTGCCCAAAACCCGAGTACCTAACTGTTGGGTACTTGGACCCTCTGGGCGTGGTGTAGACTAAGGAACGAGTGTGAGGTGCCAGAGACTCTTGGGCCAGTGACTGCGGCTGCATCGGGCTTATCTCACACCTGCGCCGTACAGACAGACGGACATCTGGTATGTTTTGCGGACAGTCAAGAAGACGCTGAATTCTGCAATGCACCGGCAAGCCTCCGATTGCAGACTTGAGTCTTGCGTGTATTTGGGAGTTTGTCTAGGCTTAAAAAAGAAAAGAACCCTATACTGCCTCCTATTAACATACGCGCCACTATATGAAACTGGGAACCGTGGTGTAGGCGAAGTCCCATATCAGGAGCATGACTGCGCAACACAAGTGGCAATCGGCGTGATGTTTGCAGAAAAGCTACTCGCTGCGTCTGTGCTGCTGGTAAGTATCGTTGGTATATGACCCCGCAGTCAGCAACAGTGGGATCGGATAAATTTTACACCCTGAACCCTAAACCCTAAACCCTAATACACGCGGACGTGACGACAGCTCGAATAAGAACTGTAATTGGGTGGGGGCAGTACCTGGTACTGAAGCTGGAGGGAAATCTTGCACCACCCCATTATGCCTTATACCCCCAAGAAAAAAGAGTATATTAGCTTTCTTAAGTGGTGCAAGATTTTCTCCATTCACTCACTGTGTGGTTTGTAAGATTCGACAGCAGCAAAGAGTTGATAGGTTTTCCTTTTCTGAGACGCTTCTCAGCACTTTAATTACACTGCATTTATTTGCTGCCTAAACCCTAAACCCTTCCTCCGATTTGGTGTTTGGGTATTTCTCAAACTTGCTTCAGCTCAGGGAGCTGGAACTTGGTACCTCCCGCGCGATTACACGCATACCCTAAACCCTCAACCCTGTTACACCCCAAAGCATCGCCACATCCTACAGTCTGCAAAGAAGCCTACATCTGCGCCCCCAAACTAAGGCTTTAGGGTTTGGGGCGACCAACCACAGTATGCAGCAGCACCAAATATACCCCAGAGGGTCCACACGTACAATTATTAGGGAAGATTTTGTCAGAAGGAACTATGGGGTCCTAATTATACACCTAATATACGTGGATCCTCTGGGTATTGTTTGAGCCACAGCCACACCCGAAATCTTTCACTTCCCATTTTTTGGCCGGTCTTGGAAGGGTGGGGCGAAGTGGATGTAAAGTGGATGGAGGAAATCTTGCACTGCATACCCAAAGTACTGGTTTTCCTAGGTCAGAACGTACATAGCATGGTGCACGGTTTCCTCCATCCAGAGCAAGGACGAATACCAGGAAATGAAAAATGGATTCGTGTAAGGATCCTCGCTCTCACTCACCTTCCTAATTACCTGCTCTATTAGGCACCAGTAGGTTAGGTTTTTTTACTAAGCTGGGACCCTACAGTTGAAGGGCAAAATCCTGCCAGCCTGTATGCATGATATACTACCATGATTCCTAGTCGAAATAAAGAGTCATACAGGGCTTTTCCATCAACAATACTCCAAAACCCCAGCAATCTAAACCCGAAACCCGAAACCCCTAAGCCCCCAAACCCTAAACCCTAAACCCTACCCCCCTAAGCCCTTAAACCTTAATTAAACCCTTAAACCCTAAACCCCGTGTCAGAGGGGCTGCGGTTTTGAATTCATCCTAGGGTCGGGGTATTGAACTTTCTGACAGCCGACTTGTAGTCCCCTGAAGTAGATAGAATATGGGGTATATGGGGTATATGGGGAGCTTATTATAATATACCGAAAGCCATATTCTATCGCTAAACCCTAAACCCTAAACCCTATAACATACCCAAAGGGGGACTGATGGGTTGGGATCTTCCTCTGGGCAGGGACGACTGCTCTTAAGGTTCTAGGGTTCAAGGCTTAGGGTGTAGGCTTAAGGATTTATAGAGGGTTTTGTTTGGAGCATAGTTTTGTGCCCCTCATACTTGGATACCAAGGTGTTCAGGGCGCGGGGTGCGGCTCTGACAGTATAGTTTCCTGCTGTGTTCCATGTTCTTTTTCATTTCGTTCACCATGATTGGGGTAGTGTCCCAAATTCTGCAACCCTCCTATGCTCCCCATGCAATCCCTATTTATTTGGCTCATGCATAACCACCCCAGTTCCGAATCGGCTAAGGGCCGATATCGCGCCGCTGCTGGTAGTGCCACTGGGCATCATCTTAATGCTAGCTAGCACGGGATGCACTGAGATCGTTTGGCTATGTGGCAAGTCGGGAAAGTGTATATTTTCCCCTATTGTTGGCTAAGGAAACTTACTCATAAATGATTAGGGAGCCTTCAAAGTACCACTCAGTAGAGGATTTGAAAACAGGGCGGGCTGCTCGAAATGTACATTCCACATGCAGCAAGTAGAGCAAAAGACCCTAAAGCATAAACCCTAAATCCTAAACCCTAGACAAAATGCCGGGTTGCTGGGTTTAGGGGTTCAGGGTTTAGGCTTTAGGGTTTAGACTTTAGGGTTTAGGGGTTTAGCGGTTTAGGGTTTGGGAACTTAATTCTAAGTTACCATGATACCTGGGTAGTTAGTAAATGACAGGCTTTCCCTGTTGTAGTCACTTAGCTTAAGTTCCTCAACAGCAACCCAGGAAATGAAGCGGCTCCAAGCAAGCCTAAACCCTAAGCCCTAAACCCTAAACCCCTAAACCCTAAACCCTTGTATAAGCTGCTCATCTACCTTCTGGCAGGAAGCCTGAAACAAACCCGTAGACTTCATGGGTTTAGGGGTTTAGGGTTTAGGGTTCAGGGTTTGGGGTCCCCTTTCTGTACTACCCCCCCCCTTAGGTTCCCCCCTTAATTAAGGTTATTTGGGGAGAATTAAGCTTAACTAAGCTTGATCAGGGGGGAACCTAGGTGGGGGTAGTATAGAGGGGGGTAGTAGGGAAGCCCATGAGGACTATGTACTGTGCAACCCTATCTCTCGCCACTTCCCATCTTGGGTTAAGGTCAAGGGATGAATGGTTCGGTTGAGGGTTTAGGGGTTAGGGTTTGCAAGTGTATTGAATACACTGTTGCTGCTCTGCGCTGTAGGCCAAGGCATGCGCAGCCACTCAGCTTTTGGGGAAAAAGGAGCCCTTCAGGATTTGACTGCCGCGCCGCTTAGCCGCGCCATAGACCTCAGTGGGCCCTTCCAGTACTCTGATAGCTGACGCTCGAGCACACCACCATCACGACCCTCCCGGGCGTGCATGGTAGCGGAGCCTCAGGCTCAGGCTTGGGGCTGGAGAAGTTTGTGATCCAGGGAACGACATTGGCCTGGTGATACCGCTCCCCGAGGCCAAGAACATGTCCGGGAATGGGCGTGCGAGAGAGGGTGTGCCCAGTTGGGACGGAAATGCCAGCTCGTATCAAGAGTACGACGAGTCCGCGCTCTTGTGGGAGCAATCAGTTGCATTCCAGAAAAGATACCTTTGCGGCCCGAAATTGGCCGCAGAGCTCACAGGGGCAGCACGCAGGTTGGTGGCAGGCCGCCATCCCGAGTGGTTGTCTCACAACGATGGAGTGAGGCGGCTCACCGACCACTTGCGAGCCAGCCTGGGGAAGCCGCAGCTGTCCGAACTCACAGAGCAGCTGAGCAGGTTCTTCAAGGGCTCCCGCCGGCGTGCTGGAGAGAACATCAATGACTACATCACGCGGAAGAACGAGATCTACATGCGCGCTTGCCAGGCCCTTCAGCGAGTGGCCCCGCACCAAGCTGGAACTACGAGACCTCCCGCCAGGACTCCCTCGTCGGAGTGGTCATCGACATGGCCTGGCAGTCGGCGCAGCAGCTTCACCAGCGTGAACAGCGAACCGCTGGCAGAGGCATCCAACACTGGAGCCAGTGTCTCTGCAGCTGAGGGATCGGCCACGACAGCTCCTGAAGATGAGGCCGAGAGGACCAACCAAACTGGCTGGGGTGATCAAGACTGGAATGGTTGGCAGCATCCCTGGCAGACAGGATGGTGGCAAGGATCTTGGCAGTGGGGCTACTCCGGCGCCAGTTCGTGGGACTCGTGGTGGCAACGAGACGAGCCTCGGATGATGCAGGTACCGGAACTCCTGCCCGACTATGTCCAAGGCTGGTACCTCCTTCATGACTCCGGCCTCACCAGCCAATGTGCCGTCTTGGATGGCGCAAAACGGGACTTCACGAACTACAAGAACACAAGCTACTTGAGCGACATCCCGGAGGAGCTGACTGAGGAGGAGCAGGAGCCCTCGATGGCTGGCGAGGACCTCGAGGACGACGAGCAGGTCCTTTGGGGCGAAGCGGAGAAGGAGGCTCAGGAAGCGATGGCCGCGATGCAGCACGCTCGCAACACCCTGAAGCAGGCCAGGCTGAAGCAGCATAACGTGAAGCTGTCCCGGCAGTACTTCAAGACTAAGACCTCCACCAGTTCTTCGACCTCCAGCAGAGATGATTCCAAGATGACATGCCTTCGGTCGGCCGAGTTGGGTAGCCAATTGCCCGGAGCCTCCGTCCTCAGCCAAAGTGGCAGAGACAGTGGACGCTTCGTCCTCCTTCATCTGCTTCAATGAGGTGCAGCAGGCCCTGACTACTGGCATCTCCACTTCGGAGGCAGTGCGTCAGGGCAAGGCAGTGGTGGATGGAGGGGCTACCAAGAATCTAGGTGACTGCCATGGAGCACATCATGGCCCTCAATGCCAAGAAGCACGGCAACAGCGGCGTGAAGGCGATCAACCTCCAAGACCGACCGGGAATGGGTCGGAAAACCGCTGCACCTCGACCGTGCAGCTGCAGGTGAAGGCCAATGAGCAGGCGGGAGAGCTGAAGGTCCACTGTCTTAACCAAGGCAGTGGCCCGCTGTTGCTGAGTGTAGAGGCCTTGCGCCGACTCAAGGCAGTGATCGATTTTGATCGAGATTTAATCTGTTTTAGGGCTTTGGATGATCGACGCCTGATAAGTGCGGAACGCTCCCAAACGGGCCATCAGCTTCTACCGATGACGGATGACCTCTACGGAGACTCGGTGATTGCCAAGAGTGCGATCCCCAGTCTAGAGGATTTTGTAGGCCCATAGGGACAACTCCTCCGTGCTTCTAGTTCCGCAGAAGACACGGCGGTCCAACAGTCCGCGGAACAAGGGGTGAAAACCACTCTGAATGATAATGCAGATAGTGCACTAGGATTCAGGAGTGATTTGAAATCTGGGGTAGAGAGTAGAAGTTTTAATTTCGCATCAATGGAAGCAGAGTCTCCGGTGAGTGAAGCACCTGGCAGCCGGAACGTTGGAGCAGATCCACTCGCTGCAGCCGCCTCACTTCAAGCAGATCTGCCAGAAGTAGGAACTAGCGACCTCAACAATGCCGCGACCCACCAAGGACGACCTCATTGCCACGCTCAAGGAGATGGGCGAGGAGGCGCCGAAGTCGTGGACGCGACCCGAGATCCAGTTTCGCATCGCGGAGCTCAAGACTCTGCGGGGAGAGCCCGTCGAGACCAAGAGCAACAAGACCACGCTCGAGCAGTGGTGCCTGGCGCTGCGCAAGGCAGCACGGAAGAAGGCTACCCTTGTGAGCTTCTGCACCGAGAAGCTCGGCATGTCGCTGACCGGCAACGAGGTGATGAGTCGCATGGAGATGAAGGCCATGGAGATGATCATGAAGCGCTGCCCGGCCGAGGGGCAGGACCTTGTGGGCTTCGGGAAACACTCCAAGGAGAGCTGGAAGAGCAGAACCAGCCCGAAGGACATACGAAGGTCAAGAAGGAGCCCCTCGCCGGAGGCTATCTCAGCAAGGAGATGATTCGGCCCAAGGACGAGAACGAGAAGGCGAGCTCTTCGACCAAGGCGGCCTCGAGTCCGCCACCGACCACTATCACGGACCGCCTCGAGAAGCAGATGGCGATGATGGCGGATACTATGGAGACCCTTTGCAAAGAGTTGGCGGAGGTGAAAGGCGAGAGGCCACGGAAGGCCAAGGGCCGCAACGAGACCGAGGACGAGGCCATGACCGACGACTCCTTCAAGATGGTGCACCCGACTCCCGGCAAGAAGGGCTAGAGGCGGTAGCAACCGAGACCTCCCCCGAGCAGGTCCAAGTGGGGCGACGACATATGAGCGCCTCACAGAGGCTGAGCGCTGAGCTAGGAGGGAATCAGCGAAGACTTTTGGGGCCACTCCAGGCCCGAAATTTGGAAGAACAAGCCTGGTCGCTTGTGCCCAAGATTTTCCAAGCTTTGGCTGGACACAATAGAGTGTGTCTGATGGAATGTGCTTGTGAACCTGACAGTCTTCTATCGTCAGCGGTGCAAGCCCAGCAGAAAAGAGAGCAAGCAGCTACACGGTGTTCCCTGTTTAACGGCTGTGACTTGTCTTCAGACGCAGGAGTGCGGCTGATCATGAAACGCATTGATCTGGAGAAACCGCAACATGTTTGGTTGAGCCCTCCTTGTGGTCCTTTCAGTCCCTTGCAAAGAACTAATCAGGGGACCCCCGAACAGGCTCAAGACCTCAAACAGAAGCGACAAGAAGCCATCAGAATCTATGTAGGCACCTCATGTGTGATGCATTATGCCATTCAACAAGGGATACATGTCACACTTGAACTTGCTGACCGCTCAGATGCCTGGAGATTGCCGGCGCTGAACCAGTTACAATCCAAGTACCAGTTGTATAGAGCGGTGACTAAGGGTTGTGCGGTAGGCCTTCGGGATAAGAAAACCGGTAGTCTCATGCAGAAAGGCTGGAGAATTCTCACGACTCACAAGCGTTTGTCAGAAGCCATGGACTTGCCTTGTAGATGTCCCAAGAATTATTGTCATGGTAAGTGTGAGGGAAGCAGTGCCTCAGCAAGTGCCCGGTATACACCAGAGTATGCCAAACGAGCAGCCAGGGTGATCTGCCAAGAGCTCTCTCATCAAGATGTGATCCGAGAGTGTCAGGGTCAAAGTTTTCTGGTCCAGGGGTTCGGGGAAGGAGAGTTTTGTACGTGTGGTGAAGTTTGCCTTCCGGGGGTTCCTCGTACTTGTCCTTGTTGCTTACGGGAGAAGAGTGACTTCCTAGTGGAAAATGCTTCGGAGCTTGATGTGGCAGGTGTAGGCGCACTGAAGTTACCCCAAAAAGGGTTGCCCGAAAGGCAGGACAGTAACCAGGACCATGACGACGCAAGGCGGGATCAGGTAGAAGGGGTTCAGGGGTGTTCGGTGCTTGATGTGTGGGAACAGCTAGAATCAAGGCCCCCAGACCTCGAACAGCATGAGGGTTTGACTGTGGAGGATGCACAAGGAAAAGTTGAGCAGCTGGCTCACCAGATGAACCAAGCGCAAGAGTACCAACATGCGGCATGTGCAAGGTTGTTGGGCCAAATCTCCTACCCCAATAGAAGCCAGTGCCGAAATCTGGTCCAAGGACACCAACCGAAGTACATGATCTTGGGAGCCTATGCGCATGGTAACCACTACGGAGTGACTCAGTGGACCCGGAAGTACCCACACTTGTGCAGATATCTCATGAATTACATGCGACACTGGTCCCCCACGGAACTCCAATGTAGCACCATTATGATCAATGACAATGCCATGACTGGCATGCATAGGGATGTTCATAATGCACCCGGAACTCCCAGCTACATCGTAGGGGTCACCAAGTACCAGCAAGGTGGGATATGGGTGGAAGGGGTCAATGGCCCCGAGAAGAGCACTAAGGTGTGGAAACAGCTGCCCAATGGGCAGCAGCAAGTAGGATGGATACTGCCGACATGTCAAAAGACAGCTAGGTTTGATGCACGGAAATGGCATGAAGTTCAACCCTGGCAAGGACAGCGACAAGTCGTGGGGGCGTATACTAGTCGGGGTGTGTATAAGTTGGGTTCTCAGGATAAGACGTTTCTACAGCAACTTGGCATGAAGTGGTCGCAGCCTCAGGAAGCCATGGTTGTAGAGGGGCCGACAGCTCCACCCAGACTCAGTCAGTCAGCCAGAGAGGAGCAGATCAAGCGCCAACTGTACCTGCTACACGCAGCCACAGGCCATGGAAGCACCAGGCACATGATTGATGCCCTCAAAAGACGGCATGCAGATCCCTTGGTGTTGAAGTTGGCACAGGAGTTTGTGTGTCCGGTGTGTCAGGAACGCAAGAAGGTGTCTCCCAAACAGGTTGCGTCCTTGGAGGCGCTTCCCCCAAAGTTTCATACTATTGCCGCGGATATAGGCCATTGGTTACATGGACCCACAGGGGAACAACAGAACTTTATGGTGGTGATGGACGAAGGTTCGCGGTTCCGTGTTGCAAAAATCCTGAGCAAAGGCAGCAAGAAGACCCCAAACGCGGCCTCCTGCATCAATTTTATGAGTGAGGGCTGGATTGTTTGGTAAACCCAAGGCCCTTCGTCTGGACCCGGCGGGGAGTTTTAGATCCACGGCTCTTGAAAGTTTCTGCGACCGAAATGGAATCTTCCTTGATCTCATTCTTGGTGAGGCGCATTGGCAAATTGGGATTGCCGAACAAGCAATTCAGGGCTTAAAGACCCTTATGACCAAACTTGTGGACCATGACCCCGACATGGGGCCTGAAGAAGCCCTTAGTATGGCAGTGTCCACGTTCAACCACAGAGAGATTGTGAGGGGTTTTTCGCCAACACAGCATGTTTTAGGACAGGCGCCCGACGAGGCCGGAAATCTTCTCCCCGGAGTGAGAAATCTAGTTCCCGAGCCCCTCCTTAATCAGCCCTTGCAGGAGTTCCAACGGGAAGCCGAACGGAGGGCTATTGCAGAGAAGGCCCTAGCAGATTGGCAAGCCAGGGAACGTATCAAGAGAGCCATGAATTCGAGAACACGACCCCAATGTCAATACCTTCCAGGAGATCTTGTTTTCTTTTGGAGAACGCAAGAGGTGGGGAAATCCAATAAGCACCCCGGAACGAATCATGGTAGATTCCTTGGTCCGGCGAGGATACTCGCCATGGAGTCTCGTCAGGGATCGCAGGGAGAGGCTCGGCCAGGTAATGCTATCTGGTTGGTGCGAGGCCGAAGATTACTGAAGTGTAGTAGGGAGCAACTTCGTCCTGCGAGCCACAGGGAGGAGGTCATTGAGCATTTGACTCCAGAGGGTCAAACACCTTGGACTTTTTCCCGTGTAGCTAGCGCTATTGGAGGTCGAGGACATTAGTGCTGAGGTGCCATCGGAGGCAGAATGGCAACGAGCTCAGGATCTCATGGAAGAAGTGCCGCCAGTAACTAATAGGGTGCGGGGGAAAAGACCGGCGCCAGCACCGCTGCGTGAGTGTGAGAGTGAGGGAGAAGAAGATGCAGGAGATGAGCCCATGCCGGGTGAAGGCGGAAGCCAGCCGAGCAATTGGCGACGGAGGGGACAACCAAGAAGTAGCGCAGTTGGAGGTACCGCAGCCGCAGCTTGGTGGACAGATGTGGAGCCTCAGGCATGGGAGCCGGAAGCCTCAGCTTTTAGGACTCAGGAGGAGGCAGCTGTAGCAGTGGAAGTGGCTATGCCAGAGAACACCACTGGCTGGAACAAGGCTTCGCATAATCTCCAAAGTTACTTTGTTGGGGCGCTTAAGCGTAAGGCCGTAGAGGTGAGCGAAAGGCGCCTGACTCCAGAACAAAAAGAGGAGTTCAGAAGTGCTAAGTCAGTGGAGGTGCGCAATTTTATTGCAGCAAAAGCCTTCGAGGCCCTTCCCTCTCACATTAAGCCCTCACCTGAACAAGCCATCACGATGCGCTGGATTTTAACTTGGAAAATGTTGGACAATGGGGGGGTTAAACCTAAAGCACGGGCCGTCTTGCTGGGGTATCAGGACCCCCAGTACGAACACAGATCGACCACGGCACCAGTGATGACGAGGATGACCCGTCAGTTGTTCCTCCAAGCAGCTGCCAACTTGAGTTGGAAAGTCACGAAAGGAGACGTCAGCGGGGCTTTTTTACAAGGTAGAGATTATCCCAATGAGCTTTATTGTGTACCTTGTAACGAAATCCTTGAAGCAATGAACCTGGCCCCAGGAACCGTGACTCGGCTGCGGAAAGCATGTTACGGCCTGGTGGAAGCACCGCTAGAATGGTATAGGACGGTGTCGGAATATTTAGAGTCCATAGGCTTTCGAAGACTTTGGTCGGACTCCTGCTGTTGGACATGGCATGAGGCGGGCAAACTACGAGGCATGGTCACGGCACATGTCGATGATTTTATGTTTGCTGGGTCCCGTAGCGATCAAGGCTGGCTAGACAAACTGGCACAGATCAAACAGAGATTTGGTTGGGGCAGCTGGGAAGAAGACAAGTTCACACAGTGTGGCGTTCTGATCGAGACCATTCCCGAAGGGTTTAGGCTTTCCCAACCCCGATACCTAGAAGAGGTGAAGGAAATCGGAATGAGCTCCAGCCGACGCAAGGAACGCAACTCCAGCACCACGGATCACGAGAAAGGTCAGCTTAGGGCATTGTTAGGAGGACTGAGCTGGTATGCCCAGCAAACAGGACCCCACGTTTCAGCCGAGGTGAGCCTCCTTCTTTCCGAGGTGAATACGTCAACAGTAGACTCGGTGCTTCGAGCAAATCTACTACTTCAGCATGCACGAGCCCGTAAGGATCATTCCATCCTGATTCACAAGTGCAATCAACATGACATGCAGTTTTATGCTTGGGTTGATGCTGCGAGCCAGAATCGAGTAGATGGGGGAAGCACTCAAGGCATCCTTGTGGGAGCGGCCTCGAGTGAACTGTTAGCGGGAGAAGTGAGCAATATAAGCATGATTAGTTGGCAGTCTTCAAAGATTGACAGGACATGCCGAAGCCCCGGAGCTGCGGAGGCTCAAGCTGCTGTGAATGGGGACGACGCCCTGTTTTATGCACGCTACCAATGGCATGAAATCATACATGGAGCAGTGGATGTGCGACATCCTGAGAGGAGTGTCAAGAAGATCGGTGGCACATTGATCACAGACTCCCGGAATGTGTACGACAAACTCAACACCGAGGTGCTGGTGGTGAAGGGAGCAGAAAAGCGGGCAAATCTGGAACTGATTAGCCTGAAAGAGTCACAGCAGAGTACCAACCTGGGCATCCGATGGGTGCACTCTGAAGCTCAGCTGGCCAACTCCTTGACAAAAGGGGGTAGCAAAGAGATCGAGCTCTTTTACCAGATGAACGCGGCATGGCGGATTGTGGAAGACGAAAGGATGCAGTCAGCCAGGAAGCGTCGTTCCGAGGGACTCGCTCCACTGGAACAGCCACCGTTGATGCGAAATAAGGGAGTAACTCCTGAATCCTAGTAGGGGATGGGGGGGGGGCATGCAAGTGTATTGAATACACTGTTGCTGCTCTGCGCTGTAGGCCAAGGCATGCGCAGCCACTCAGCTTTTGGGGAAAAAGGAGCCCTTCAGGATTTGACTGCCGCGCCGCTTAGCCGCGCCATAGACCTCAGTGGGCCCTTCCAGTACTCTGATAGCTGACGCTCGAGCACACCACCATCACGACCCTCCCGGGCGTGCAGGGTTGATGGTTTCTATATAGAGTTTATGAGATGTATAGGGTTCATAGGCTTTACATACAGGGTTTAGGGCTTATGGAGGTTGATAGGGTTTAGAGTTGCTAAGGGTTTACTTATATATGGGGGCTCCTAACAAGGGGACCCGGATGCGTAAACTAAAATCTGATAGCCCTAGCATTTTGGGTATAGGGTTTAGGGACAGTGTGATAATTGGCTGCTCGGAACGTGCGACCCCTGATGTGTAAAAAACATGCTATCTAGGTTTGCTCCAAAACAGTTTGTTCGTCTTGTTCAGGTTAGAGCATTGCCAATCAAACACCACTGACACATTTTGATGCAACTCCGACCGGACCTCTAAACTCTAAACCCTAGACATACTTCTGTAATCCCAATGGGCATTTGATTTTCTCTTTCTTGTGCATCTGATGCTCTTTGTGCCCCTAAATATCCCTAAGCCGCCCTTCAGAGGTCCACAGCGTCACTGCAAGCATTAGCCGAAGGTGCGGGCAAAGACATACCCGCAGATGCTTGAGAGGATTTAGGGGTTTAGGATTCAGCGATTTAGGTTCGAAAAAGTTAACCGGGGCCTCAGACCACCCCGGAGAGTGGAAACCCTGAACAGACCAGAGGGTAGCTGGTAATATTCCAGGTGTGGGCGTGCCTCGAGCTTTCATCAGTTTTATCGGCCAGGAGATGGGATGTCTCAAAGCTAGTAGATGGGCCTAAGCCCTAAACCCTAAACCCTAGCTAGTAGAGTGTGGAGCGCCGTGCTTTCAGCAAGTAGCTAGATCCTATGGCGCTGGCTCAATACCAGGACCATCCTTTTACCCTTAATTAGGGGTATATGGCCCCTAATAGGGGATATTTAGGGGTATATAGAGGGTAGATGGAGGGTCTAGGTAGTTGGATCTCTGAAGACTGCTGACCCCAAACCCTTGTTGCTGAGAACTTTGCCGTGATTATAGGTCAATAAAAGAGCTTCTCAAAAGGAAGGGCACTGAGGGACCCAGGGGTCCGTGGGAAATAGGTTTAGGGTAACCGTAAAACCTAACTCCTAAGGTTAGGGGAATGCAGTGGAAAATTTTGAGAAACCTTCCCAGTTTACGCACTCAAGCCGTTGTTGTATTTGCATTGGGCTCCTTGCAGAGAACAGCAGCCTAGGGTTAAGGGTTTAGGGCTCAGGGTTTAGGATTGAAGGATTAGGGTGTAGAGTTCGAGGTAAGGAACTTGCACGGGCATACGTTAGGGCTTCTGCTTGAGGATTTAGGTAGGTAGGTTAATGAGAATGTTACAAGGCAACCATATTACTGAATCACTTATCCAGACTATCACTGCGACTTAGCTTCGGTTCCTTTACTGCAACCCAACATGATGTTGAGAGAGATGTTTTTTTTTGTTAACAAGTCCGTACTCTGGCTGCACGAAATCTCGCACCACCTTACATGCCTCAGAGGCGGTTCAGCATTCAGGGTTACCACCTTGAACTACTCAGCGCATATTTTCCAGAATTACAACATAGCTCGTACCTAAGCCTTCCAGTTAGACCGTACAAGGAGGGGCCCCTATTACGTAACTACACATAAACTTCCATACACGTGCCATAGCTACTAGTTATAGGACTTGTGACCCTATACTTGTCCCGACTACCATCAAAATCCAACTTCAAACCGGGAGGCCCCCTGCTTGTAGAGTTTCGCTCAGCTTAGGACCGGTTCAGACCGAATGTGATCCTCGAGGGTCCCATAGAACCCCACGCGGAGGCTGACGTTTGGGGGGCAGGGTTTACAGGGTTTATAGAGTTTGGTTTTACAGGGTTCATAGGGTTTTCGGTTTACAGGGGCTATAGCGTTTACACGGTTTAGGGCCGTTTAGGGTTTACAGGCTTTAGAGTCTATAGGATTTAGGATTTAGGGGTTCCAAACACCTCAACAGATTCAGAGATTAGGTTACAGGAGAATTATATGAGACGTGATGGTTAAATAGTGAAGGTGGTTGTTTTATGCGCGGAAGGTTTTGAAAGTACGATAACCCCCCAAACCTGCGAAACGATACGGGGCACCCTACATGAATTCCACCATTGCCATAAGCAAGTAATGTTCATGCCATCTCATATTGTGTTATCTAAGGTTATTCTCAAGCAGAATTTCAAGCGTTAGGGGCCTGAGTAAGTACAATTTTGCTTGGAGGCTTTGAGGTCTGCTCGACGTACCCTAAGCATTATTATTCAAGGAATCCAGTACCTTGAATACTGGTAACTGTTTAGGTCCCGACCTTAGGGTTTAAGGCTCAGGATTTCGGGTCAATTTACGCGGTTTAGGGTTCAGACTTCAGGGTTTAGAGTTTGGAGGTTCCGCTCCACAGTACTTTGTCAGGACACGTGGGATGAGATGCGTATTGGCCAGTGCCTCAGTCAGCTTCTCAAGCGCAGGGATACGTCTGGTCCGCGATCTCGGTTGATATCTGTGGTTTATGCATTGGATGTTGTGGTACACCAAAGTCAGCCAGTGGTCGTTGAAATAGTAGTCGGTACTTTGCTTTGGGGGAGGATCTGATAATTAGTGCCTTGAGACCTAAACCCTAAAGCCTAAAAGCAGGGCACAGGGTCCAGGGCTCAGGCCATGTGTGCTAGGATGATAGGTTTCCAAGTCCCCTCCCCTTAATATTAAAGCCCCAAACCTCCCTATAATTAGATGTTGCCCACATATTATAGTTTAGGGTTTAGGGTTTAGGGTTATAGTATACCACAATGGGAAGGTTTAATATTGGGCAGGCGGGGGGGTCTTAATATACAGCGGTGGGGATTACTGCATTGCAGGATGCCTACGGAGTTTTCCAAGCTTCGGGCATACTGATAATATGGGGGATACATAGGGACTTATGCGGCTAGGTAGGGCTTTTTTATGTGAAGTATGAACCTTAAGCCATAAAGCCTAAACCTATAGGGTTTATAGGGTTTAGGAAAATGTGAACCTTGCACGCTAAAGCCTAAACCTGTAAGGGCTTATAGGCTACCCTAAAGCCTAAACCTATAGGGTTTACAGGGTTTAGGGGTGTTATCAAGTCAACAGCTAGGGGCTTCCAGGCAGCTACTTGTTTTGTCCATTAGGGTCCTTACCTAGGAAGTGGTTGCAATTGAAAAAACTTGTTGTGCTGCTTGTTTGGCTTGTTAGGTGAGGACAGTACACACAATTCCTGTAGACTACACGCCCCAAGGTTGTTTGGATATCACACATGTTAAAGCTGCATTATAATTGGGGGACCGAAAATGTGAACAGCCTGCCATGTTAGGTTCCAGTCTAGTTTGCGGAAACACATGTGCCCTAACCTAGTTCACACCCCAAACCGCCTAAACCTTAAACCCTAAACCCCTAAACCCCTAAACGCTAAACCCTATACTATAGACTGAGGCCCTCTTCGCCTGAAGCGCTTGGGTCCATGCGCCCGCTGCGCCATCGTCGATGTGGCGCAGGGCCAGGGAAAGCGCCGGGCGGCCCAGAGAAACGGTGCGGGGTTCATCTAGGGTTTGGTGTGAGGGTTAGGCTACCGGAATGGGTTTTCCTATGGGTTTGTCTATCCGTGAACCTTAGTTAATCGTAATTGGCGCTAAGTATCCTCAAATAAAGTGAGTTTATGGGAACGATGCGGCGGGTAGTATTAAGGGAAGGGGGGGGGGGGGGGGGNNAGCAGGGGCATCCTAAGCCCTAAACCACGTAGAATGTTTTGGAGGGCACTCTGAGGCTCAATCGCAAGAAGGTTCCGTTAATAGCAGAAGACATGCAACGCCGACAAACAGGAGGTTCGTTTGCGGGTGAAGGGATTCGAGACTTGAGGAGTCTAAGGTTCAGGCGTCTAGGCTTGGAATTCATCATGGGTTCCCTTCCTACTCTCTATACTCATTGCATCGCTCCCATAGGTTCCACCGGAATTAGCCCAAATTAAGCTTGAGTCTCCTTAGATAAGGAGGGAGAGTATAGTGGGGGAACCCATGAATTTAGGGGTTCAGGGTTGGAT
>CAJNIZ010029680.1:9515-26338 GCA_905231905.1 Symbiodinium pilosum | reverse complement strand
TAAGCCCTAACCTCGAAACCCTAAACCCTAAACAACAATAGCTGTGGAGGAGATCAAATATTCTGGATTCTGACTCCTATATCAAAGTTGTGTCCTCACCCCTCTGCCCCTCCTCATACTCAAGGACAATGTGCGTCGCGCGAAGTGGAAATCCTGAACATCACATCTTGACCCTACACCCTGAGCCCGAAACCCTAGTGTTCTGCCCCAAACCCCGGAACCCTGAACCTTAAGCCTGTAGCAGTCTCTCAGGTGACAATGCAGTCTATGGAGCTCTTGTGCAGCACAGAGGGCAGGCTGTGTTTGGCCAGTGCCCCTTTCACAGTTTGAATGGGGATTAGGAAGTAAGGTTTAGGGTTTCCTAAACTGCTGCAGTTCCGGTGATCCGCGGATGTAAAGTGGTGCAGGATTTCATTCATAAACGGTATCACGGGGCTACGATTGGCCCCTCCGGTAGATCAAGGCTTTTTACCTTATTAGGCCTCCTTAGTTTGGGATTGCCTATAGGGCCCATCGTAGTCATGAGTATAAGTTTCAGGTCTGGGCCAGACGTGAAATTGATATTCATGACATGAATACCATGGCTCTTCTCACTGCGGTTTAGGGTCTAGGGGTCCCAAACTGGAGCCTAGTCTGGGTGAAGGAAATCCCGCACCCTAAGCCCTAAACCCTACACCGTTAAGTACCCTTTGCCTGAACCCCCCTTAGTAACTGTATATTGGGAATCCTAAGCGACGCGGTTTAGGGTTTGGGGCATGAACCCTGACCCTTGAAGCCGAAACCCGAAGACCCTTGACCCAAAGCCATAGGGCATGAACGTGAAATCCTAAACCCAACTCCCAACCCGAAGCATTACCCAACATCCATACCCTGAGGCTCCACGGGTGCAAATTAGCACGAAACTTAATAGGCCTTAGGCGGTTTAGGGTTTAGGCTTTAGGGTTTCAGAATATGAAGTCTTCGGTACCGGATTTAGGGTTTGGGTTTAGGGTTTAGGGATCACCTTATTCAAGTTACCTTGGTCTCCGAAAACCCTGCAGCTGACCTTCCATACCCTCAAACCCTATAACCCAGACCCCTGATTGATAACCCCCCTCCCCAAAGTAGGGATTTAACAAGGGATCCTAATGTTTAGGCCCTTCAACGGAGGGGTTTTAGTAATTATGGGTCTACATAAACCCCTAAACCCTAAACCCAAGAAGGTAGTTTCCATTGACTTTTCCATTATCCCTATATAACCCCAATATATTCCCTATATAATCCCTATTCAAGATAACCCCAATATAATCCATGACCCTAAACCCTAAACCCTAAAACCCTCAACTCTGAAACGACTAGGAGCCGCTCCTTAAGGTTTGGGCGGTTGGTTTTATGGATTCTCAAGGGTGTGGGGGTTATAGGGTTCAGGGGTTATAAGGTTTAGGGGTTATAGGGTTTTGGGGTTATAGGGTTTAGGGGTTATAGGGTTTAGGGCTTATAGGGTTTAGGACCTATAGGGTTTAGGGCTTATAGGGTTTAGGGGGTTTAGGGTTTAGGGTTTGGAGGGGTTGTATGGATTCAACCCCCCCCGAGGTGACCCTCAACTAGCCGTGAAGAAGCCCGACTAACGTGAAATCTCGGATGAATAAGAATAGCGGGCCTGCCAGGGAACCCACAACTGTTGAAGATCGTGAGTTAACTTAGAGAAATGCAATTTGCCCAATGTAGATACGGCTCCGACCTGTTAGGAGCCAAACATTACTCGGGTGAAGATGACAACCAGAAAAGACGCGCTTCCCATTGATTTGTAAAGTCCCCTTTGCCCAAAGTTTCATGTTGACCATATGCCGTCATGGGAATATTTCTTATTAGGCCGGTGGGTGGTTTTAATATTAAGGCATGGGAATTGCTCCTTGTGGCGCATGTAGATGAGAAGTAGCTTCCTCGACAGGGGGGCTCGCATCCCGAGTACAGAGTGTGCCCGCAAAACGAAAGAGAGGTTTCACGAAGCGAGGGATGGCTACGATTGCATGTCCCACCGGGGTTTGGTATCGTTTAGGGCGGTGCCCCATTTACAGGACAGTTATCTTCACGATTCCATGTTAGTCGTGTCCTCGACATATCAACCTAACTTATCCCGCTCCCACTAGTAATCCCTTCCTTCTAGAATTCCCCCCAGAAGGAGATACGTAAGAGTATAAAAAGGAATAGTGAGCAAAAAGAAGCTACTACACTATGTTGGGGTTAAGGAGTTCCCACAACGCGAATGGTTCAGGCCCCTGCACGCTAGACCTTCAAATTAGATGCAATGTAACGCATCCATCCACCCCTAATTACTTGGATCTGCACCTTATCCGCAGGTACTACCGGCCAATGTTGCGGGAGGGCGCGCTGCCTTCCGAACGCGCATTGGAGGTCGGTGCAGAGGTGGAGATCGCTTGAAAGAAAAAGATCGAGCTGACCAGTTTTGCAGAGCTTGAATTTTTTTGTGTCGATGGTATAGGGTTTGGGGGGCTTCCCTAAACCCTACCTGTAGCCCCAATTACCTACAGTTTTATGGGTTACACCTACTGATTAGGGGGTAACTCCTATTAAGCTGTAGGTAATGGGGTTTACGGTTACAGGTAAACCCCATCTCCAGTGTGCGTGTTTTCCTGTGGAATCAAGTGAGCAGTGCATGTGGGTCTGGGAGAGCACTGTCGGTACAAGGTTCTGGAGACATGAGGGCAGGCGCTGAAAGATTTTCGGAGTTGAGGGTTTAAGGCTTCGTTCGGTGCAAGGTATACACCCTAAACCCAAATTAGACGCGAATATAATCCCTTATTTAGCCCACATTTAAGGAGTGACCCTAAACCCTAAACCCTAACCTGAGGCCGGTCATGCTGCTTTGGCTGCATGGCTCCGCGATGAATGCGGCGCAGCGCGCGCTGTCAGCTGTCAGGGGCGCCCAGCGGCAGGGTCTTTGGGGCTCAGGGTTTCGGGTTTATGGTCTTCAGGATCAGGGTCTTGGATATAGGGTGCCCTAAGGGTCCAAGGCCCCAATGATAGGGCTTTAGGTCCCAAATGCCAGTGATATTATGGTACTTGGGCCCTCAAACCCTATAATTTGGCTCCTTGGACCATTAGGGTTAAGGGAGTTCAGGATCAGAGTCTCGGAGATAGGGTTTAATAGGGTTCTGTACTTGGGGTTGAGGTGTTTTCAAAAATGTTGGGCGTAGGGAGTGGAGTTTTAAGGTTAGCTTCTAGGGTTGATGGCTCAGGGTCTCAGGACTTAGGAGCATCATTCGCCAGTTCAAACCAGAGAGTGAACTGGAGCGCCCTTAAGGCTCATGCCATTGCCTGCCAATTTTCAGGTTTGCTGTTAAGGAACTTAAAGTAAGTCGCCATGACACGGGAATATAGTGAACTATGGGGTTTCCTTATGGTGACTGAATTAACAGCAACCCAGATCTCCGGGCAGCTATGCACCGTAAATGAATGACATCATCCAGGGCGACAATGGGCCACTGGCACTGGGGACCGATCGCTCCCGGGCCCCTCGCCCGTCCCCGGGCACCCAGGCATAATAATATGGGTAACATTGATAATAATGTTGGTCATATTACTAAGAAATAATGGTAGTAATACTAATATGAAGTGGATGAGCTGCGGATGACGCCACTCTAGAATCCAGGATTCTTTGGTAACTTTGGTGTATCGTAACATACGTACCCAGGCACCAAGCGAGAGGATTTCAAATTGCGGATTCCCTGCGGGAGTGTTGGGTTAAGGGTGTAGGGTTGAGGGCGGATTTCCTAGATTAAAGGGCCGAGTCGTATCACAAACCTCCACGCAGGCTTTGGGATCGAAGTAACCGCAAGCCAAGGGAGATGCAAGACCCAAAAATCTTGAGCGCACCCCTGAACCTTCAAGCCCACACATGCAAGTCCTAACCCCCAGCACCCTCAACCTCTAAAAACCCTGAAAACGACTTGCTTCGGGCTTTTGGATCTAAAGGGCTGATACCCTTAACCCTAAACCCAAACCCTTCAACCCGCCAGTTTATCAAGATTTTAGGGTTTTGGGTTTGGTTGGGGCTTAGGGTTTGGGGTTTCTGGCCTAGGGCTTGGGGTTGAGGGTTTCGGGCTTAGGGTTGAGGGTTTAGGGCTTAGGGTTTGGGCTTGGGGTTGGGGGTTGGTGTGTAAGGTAGTCCCAATATACCCTAAGGCATCCTACAGTTTGCAGACATTAGGGGCTTGCTGTAGACATTTAGGAACTGTAGGCCGGTCTAGATCCCCCTGCAATTCTATGTTTCCGCGGGGACCTAAGGGCCCTAACACCTGAAATCCTATGCCTACACCTTCCACCAAGACCTTCCAACTCATATAGATTATGGCAAAACACGCTCTATTAGGGATCCAATAGCCCTTGATTACGGTTTCCTATTTCTTCATGTATCAATGTATCTATCTATCTATCCATCCATCTATCTATCTACATACATATATATATATATGCGCATATCACTATGGCATTATGGCTTTAACTACTGAAGTCCTCAACATCTGATAGGGCCTGAGAAGCCCCCAATCAAGGCCAAAAGCTGGGATTGGAGGAGGCGTGGCAACTGGGTCGAGTAGGGGATCACGGATGGATTTAGAGATCTAGGGTTTAGGAATTAATTCGTGTTTAGGGTTTAGGGTTTAGGATTTAGGGTTTAGGGTTTAGGGTCGAGGATTTAGGGTTTAGGGTTCAGGGTTAAGAGTTGATGCCTGGGAGTTTTTTTTGGGCCTTAATATCAGGAGTGTTGGGTTTCGGGTCTAGGGTTAACGGTTTTTAGGGGTTTGAGTTGAGGGGCTGGTGTTTTTGAGCAATACATATTACCATCTAGAACTGCTATTCCGACCGCTTTGGTGACCCAGGTATGGTCTGGTCTACTGCAAGAAACATTCAACATAGCCTGTGCACCCTAAACCCTAAACCACCTCAAATAAATTCCAAAGTTCCGCTTCGATCCTGACTTTGCGGGACCCTGTGGGGTGGGCTTGTAGGGTTTACCTGAACCCCAAAAGTGGGTAAGAGAATAGCCCAAAGCCCATTAATATAGCCCAAAAGGCCATTATTCTACATACTTTTGGGGTTCAGGTGGGGTTTAGTGTCCGGGGTATGCTGAATACCTCTTGAGCTCGGACGTATATGGACGGCCCCAGCGATTTCAACATTGGAGGTCCCTTCCATGAGCCACATGGCGGTTTAGGGTTTAGGGCTGAGGGCTTAGGATTTAGGGTATTTGTTGTGAGTTTAAGTTGGGTACCTCCCCCTTCCAGCTGCTCTAAACCCTAGACCTTTTCATCAACTTACTGCCACATGGGAAGAGTCACTCAGTTCTACAAAAAGAAAGGTTAGTTCTGAAATAAGGGTTTAAGGTTGTAAGGGTTTAGGCTTTAGATGCCATTATGCTTCAGAATTTGGCAGAAGGATGCTTTCCCAGAACCACATTGTTGCAGTACAGCAACTGCTTCCTGGAATGCAAAGGCTTGCAGACTGCCTCAAGATTCTGGGCACTTACCGTGTACCCCCTTGGTAAGGATCCCTCTTTTAGAGAGTCGCAGATGGGGCACGCTTTCAGGAACCGCCACACAGCTTGCACCGAAAACACTCTCTGAAACAAACCGCAGGGTTAAGTTAACCACCATGATCAAAGTCAAGGCAAAACATGATGACGTATATCCCGTGGTCATGACAATATGTACTACAGTCCAAACTCCTTAAAGGGGGTTATCGCAGGACTATACAGGGGATTACTCTGAGAGGTTATTAACCCAGACCCCTTAAAGGATCCAAAACATAGTTTCCCCAATGTAGTAATGGGTTCATATTGGGTGGGTTCCTTTTTTTGGATCCTTTAGGGGGTCTGGGAAGGGGATACTAGGAGTTTAGATTTCAGCTCATATGACTCGAAGTGCTTTTGGGGCGTACGGGTGGACACCCTGGTTGTATGTGCGTTTTCTTAACTGAAAACCCTAAGCCCTAAACCATTAAGTAATTTGAGACAAGAGCTCCCCATAGGAACATCTGCAGCGAACTGACCGGACCCCTTGAGGAAAACAACACCTCCGCGAATTTGAATAACTCTCCGGTTTAGGAATTGCAGTGTTCAGAGCTTTGCTTTGTGCATTTTTCATTTAAATACATGTGGTATTTTCTGAAATCGCGGGCCCTTTTATGTACCCCCAATGAGTAAAGTCGTTGCTAAAGGAGACCTCCAGAAGAGACCCGCTGTTTTGGAATCGCCCATGTTGCCCAACTCTAAACCCCAAACCCTGAACCCTAAACCCCAAACCCTAAACCCCAAACCCCAAATCCTAAGCCCTAAACCCTTGGAGGAGGGGGAAGGTGTCTCATGCTGCTGGTGTTTGTCGGAGATCCTTGAAACGGGTAAGCCGATCACCTGTACCACTAAATGCAGATCAAGTTACTGGTGCTTAAGGGGGAATGGGGCGTAAATAGATACATGAATAAAATGAATACCTCTCTCTCTCTCTCTCTCTATGTGTGTATATGTATAGCACCAGTGAGTACAGTTAGCTCCTCCATCCTGCCCAAAGAGGACGCCGATCTTCACGCAATTCGACAGGCCAGGGTTCTGGGTTTAGGATTTTAGGATTTAGGTTTTAGGATTTGGGGTTTAGGAGTTGGAGTTTTTGGCGCTCAGGGCTGAGGGGTTTGACTTTGCAAGTGGGGGTTTCGGATTAGGGTGTCAGGAGTATTTGGGTCTTGGAGTTGACCCTAAACCCTTAAGCCTAAACTTACTGTTGCTTAAGGTAGAGTGGGGGACGGAACATAGTAACTATGATAGAGGTATACATGGGGTTATCTAGGGATTATTATGGGGATCCACTCCCGCACTCTCACTTAAGCACCAGTAAGTAAACCGCGATTGGTCTATCTGGAGATCATCAGAGGGCTCGTGGAAACTCCGTGGCCCCAGGCCCATGGCAGCTTTTGGAATGGATGCCATGCATTTTAATTTGTAAAATGTGCAGATGCATAACGAAGTTCATATCAGTGGATAATGTGAAGATATTTTCACAACAAAATCGTTACCCGGACCGCAACAGAAGACAAAGTGATGATGCACAATTCCTAAAGATAATGCAGACCCGTGATTAGTAACCCCCCTCCCGTTAATAGGAATTGTAACAGCGATCCTGATATGAAGACCCTGACAAGGAGGGGATTTATTAATCATGGGCCTACGTTTGCCCAAAAGCCATCATTCTTTAACGCCCTTCCCTAAACCCAAACCCTATATTGTGAATATAGAAGTCCTCATTGTTTCTCTACAGAATGGTCCTTCGGAACCCTAGAAGCAGGCTTCCGTTCAGGGTTTACGGTTTTGGGTTTAGGCCCGAAGCCCTACTATAGGGATTTAAAAAGTACGTTTAGGGTTTAGGGTTTAGCGATGTGGGGTGAGGGTTTAGGGATACTGCCCTCCCCAGTAGTGGAAGATCAAACAGACTAAGACGATGGGAAATGAAATGGATAAGGAATGTAGGGGACTGGATTACCAATTTCATTTTGAGGTCCATTTCAGGTACCTTATACGGCTTCATGATACAAGGACTTTAGGACCACGATATCGGCAATTCATGAGGATTCTACATCTCACCCTGTTGTTCGAAGCCCCGCTTCCCTCACCCCAAATAAAGCCCCAAACCGAAAGCCCGAACAGGGATCCCAAACAACCAGAATTGAAATAGTTGTTCCCAAGCCACCATTCATTGTGTGGATTAGGGTAGAATAGGGTAATTAGTTGTACCCGTACCCAAACCACCATTCATTTTTTAGGTTTAGGTTCTTACCAAAGAAGAGCCTTTTTGGAGGAACTTATTGTTCTTGGGTTTGGTTTCGTTCCCAGGTTTAGGGTTTGGGATTTAGGGTTTCATATTCAGGGTTTAGGGTTTTGTGTAAGAATTCCTAAGCCCTAAACCCCTAAAGCCTAAAGGGTGTGACGTGAACAGGCATACCTCCGTTTGGCGCGGGAAGTCCACCCAGATTCCCGGCTCACACAAGTGGGGTCAGGCTAGCGTTTAGAGGGTTTAGGGTTTATGGGGTTTAGGGTTTAGTTCCAGGTTTATAGTGTTTAGGGTTTATAGGGTCGTTCAGGGCTTAGGTTTTAAAGGGTTTATAGGGTTTATAGGGTTTGTGGGGTTGATAGGGTTTATAGGGTTTAGGGTTTTAGGGCTTATAGGGTTTAGGGTTTCAGGGTTTGGGGTGTAGCGTTGTTCAGTATGCAGACTTGCCCACCCCAAGGCCACCCACACACCACTCAGAGCGAACCAAAAAAGAGCCAGCCAAACCAAAACCATACAAACCACATTTCTCTTGATTCGCAAATCCCTCCACTGTGCATGGGGGGCGGGGATGTCAGGAAACAATCAAGGATCAGGATGACTAAGGAAAAGTTGGGCTTCCGGAGAAAGAGTTGCAGAGCCCTCTCAGAGATCTACCCGCTCCGGGTCGGGTGGGCTGCTTGCCATAACTTGCAAGTGCGTGTTAGTTCAATTGTCTTACCTAAATGCTTCAGACGAAAATTTAGGTTTTGCGTTGGGGAACGGTCTGGGCCGAAGGGCCCTTTCACAGTTTTACCCCGCCCCGGGTCATATCCCGATTCCTAGATAGGCTGTACTACTGCGCATGTCGACGCCTTACTTCAAAAGATTCTGTACTTACACTGTAGTTGCTACACGGTAGTTGCATCAAGCCAGTAAAGATTTAGGTTTTGCGTTGGGGGACATTCTGGGCCGAAGGGCCCTCTCATAGTTTTATCCGCTCTGGGTCATGCGATTGCATACACAGGCTGCGCTACTTCGCAAGTCGGCGCCTTATTGTGGGAAGAAATGGATCCGGCCAGGTAAGGCCGATGCGTGCGGCCAGGGACTCTTGTTAAATGCACCAAGTCAAAACTTAGGTTTTTGCGTTGGGGGACGTTCCCGGCCGAAGGGCCCTCTCATAGTTTCATCCGCTCCAGGTCATGTGAGCTTCCGAACTTGAAGGGTTGACCGACCAACCCCGTGTTCCTGCAGACTGCTGGTCTTCAGGGTTGTCAGGCCATACCCGTGTTTTTGCGGCTCCTAGTGTTGCGTGTTGGCCTGCCAAACCGCGTGCTTTTGCAGGCTCCTGGTTTTGAGAGTTGTCGGGCCAACCCTGTGCCCCTGCAGACTCCCAGCTTTGGTCCTGTTAAGGGTTGGCCGTTGTCCGCTCCGGGTCATGCGATTGCATACACAGGCTGCGCTACTTCGCAAGTCGGCGCCTTATTGTGGGAAGAAATGGATCCGGCCAGGTAAGGCCGATGCGTGCGGCCAGGGACTCTTGTTAAATGCACCAAGTCAAAACTTAGGTTTTGCGTTGGGGGACGTTCCCGGCCGAAGGGCCCTCTCATAGTTTCATCCGCTCCCGGTCATGTGAGCTCCGGCCAACCCCGTGTTCCTGCAGACTCCAGGTCTTCAGGGTTGTGCGGCCAACCCCGTGCTCTGGTGGGTTGCTGGCCAAACCCTGTGCTTTTGAAGGCTCCTGGTTTTGAGAGTTGTCCGGCCAGCCCCGTGCCCCTGCTGACTCCCACCTGAGAGCCTGGAAGGTCTTTGGGAAGCCCAAGGCCCAGAGTGCCTGGTCTGCGACAAAGCGGCGACCAACCTACGAACAGTCGGCAGGCTCTGCCGCTCAGCAGAGCCTGTGATGGTTTTGCTGGTGTTCGACGCACCCACTCAACTACCTCCGCCCTGCGAGACTTGCCCGGGACCTGGCGAGGGTTTGGGGGGCCATGACAGGGTCTGGGAGGCCCTTGGAGAGTGCCTGGTCTACAGGATCTGCCGCTCAGCAGAGCCTGCCATGGTCTCGCTGGCGCTCGACGCGCCCACTCACCTACAGAACGAGAGGGGTGAGGCCCCCCCAAAAAACCTGAACTCGCACGGTGTAACGTTCAGAGGTAATCCTCCATGCAAAGCTTGAAGTTCCAGTGGTCAGCTTTAGGGCTTAGTGTCCCAAAGGCCTCAAGTTGCCACTAAGTTAGGATCTAAGGCTTAGAGATCTAAAGTAGATGTACAGTCAAGGCTTTATGGGTTCAAGGTTTAGGGTTAAAGTAGATGTACAGCAAGTACAAAGGTTTCTTCAGAATGATAAAGTATTTCAATCACCTGAATCAAACCCCAAACCCTAAAATCCTAAACGCCTGAACCCTAAACCCCTGAACCTACATGGGAGTCCCAGACGCGGTCCAGGTTTTAAGGCTCGGGGATGAGGTTAAGGGCTGCAGATTCAGTTTAGGGTTTAAGGTTTTAGGATTTTAGGGTTTAGGGTTTAAAGCTTAGGGCTTAGGGGAGTTCAGGGCCTTTGGATTCAGATTAGGAGTCCGGACTTAGAGTTTAGCGTCCAGAGTTAGCGCTTAGGGACGTGCAGCCTTCATCTTGGACATTGTAGTGCTAAGAATGAGATAAAATTTCTAATTACGGCGAGGGTTCAATGCTTTCTGGAAAGCCCAAGCCCTTGTCCCTAAACCTGGAACCCTAGTTCCAGGCTGGATACCAGTCGGATAGGGTTCAGGGTTTAGGGTCCAGGGTTTAGGGGGTTAGGGTTAGGGTTTTCGGTTTAGGTGTTGAGGATTTAGAGGTTTGGGTTTAGGGTCTAGCAGTTTCTGATTTAGGGTTTAGGGTGCCTTAGAAGCGTTTATCGAGGAAATCTTGCACGGCCTAGGGAACCTAAACTATGGTAATTCCCTGCAAGATTTTCTCAGCCACAGTGTCAACGCTACAGACAAAACCCTAAAACCCTGAACCCATCAACAGTAAAACGAAGCAACAGAACCCACCATAATCTGCCAGTGCTAAGGACGGTCGACCTGGCCGAGAAGGGCAAAGCAGCGTAGAGGAGTCCCTTCTCAGCATGTTTGAGGTTTTAGGGTTGAGGCTGGCTTAGGGGTGAGGATTTGCGGCTTAGGCTGACCTAAACGTTAGGATTAGGGTCTAGGCTGGATTCTAGTTAGAGGATTTAGGGGTTAGGCTGGATTAGGGTCTGAGGATTTAGGGCTTAGGTTGGACTAGGGTTTAGGGCTCACGCATTAGTCTGGACTAGGGTTTACGGTACAGGCATCAGGGTTTAGGGTGCAGGGTGCAGCGATTAGGAATCGGGGTTGAGGGCTTAGGGGACAGGGCCTGGGCGGCTAGATTGGGCAACCCAACAACCAGAGAAAGAGTGCTTGCCCAAAAACAGGCACTTCCTAAGCAAGGGCCCTCATCTATCAGGGAGTGGTTGTCTGAAAACGAGTGCCACCATGTTGCTGGTTGTTGCTTCAACCTTAAACCCTAAAACCCACACCTTAAACTCTAAACCCCAAACCTTGACCCTAAACCTAAACCCGAAATCTACACCCTACGTATAGGGTTCGGAGCTTGGGGCTTTGGTGGGGCTGAGGCCCTATGATTCGTCAGAGTTCGGGGTAGAGGGCTTAGGCCCCTGCAAGCTCCGCGCCTAAATACCAGGGTAATACAAATTCTGGTAGCCCCAACCCCAAATTAGGACCCTACAGCACACCTAAAGCCTGAACCCTAAACCACATCCCTTACAATTTCCAAGGGAGTTTGGTAGTTTCCCCAAGTAGGGGGTCCCCAATATAGACCACCAAGTACTATGATCCTTATTGCGGGAAAAGTACCCCTAATTTTGAATTTTGAGAAACCCTAAACCCTATTTAACCACTGTATAACCCCAATATGACCCCTGTATAACCCTTATATAATCCCAGGTATAACCCCAGGATGTTTCGGGAAGCCCCCCTTCACCTGCTGTAGGTTCTCAGCGCTGCATGTCCGCCCGGCATAGATTTACCTGCAGGGTTCGGAGTTCGCGGTTGAGGGTTTAGGGGTGTAGGGATCAAGGGTTAGGCTTGGGGTTTAGGGTCTAAACTCCTTGAAATGGGGCTAAATAGGGTTTATATATATATATAGATAGATAGAGGAGGGGTTACTAAGGGGGATATTAGGAGTTTACATTGTGGCTCAGGGGAATTGATAAGCCCCCTTCTTTTCAGGGCCTTGAGATGAGAATCCCTATTGCATTTCCTGTGTTGGGGGAGTATTGATCACAGGCCTACATTCCAGAGTGTAGGCTGGGGATTGGAGCTAAGGAGTTCAGGTTTCGTGGCTGAAGATTTTTGGATTGAGGGCTTAGGGTTTAATTATGTTTCAGGGCTTAGCATCACCAAGACGTTATGACTATCATACGGCCTTTGTTGAGCCCATACCTTAAAGCCTAGACCTTAAACTGTTTCAGAGGGGGGCCCGCTGGGATGAGGATTTGCAGGGGCTACGGAGGAGATCACTAAGGTCCCACGTAACGCTCCTATAGGGACCCTTAAAAAACCTAACCTCTAATGACCTTGAAGCATACCTATAGGTATATAGTAGGTTTCAGGAGCGGCAGAGCGTGGTCGAGGCTGTGGCGCCTACTCCTAGTATTAGTAGTAGTACGAGCGCAGCAGGAGTAGGAGTAGAAGCAGCAATAGCAGTTTAAGTGTCGATGGCCAGGCTGCGTACCACCACCTCACGAAACTTGGTGGCCGAGGGCAACAGAGCAATCCGCGCCACCAGGACTTTCCCCTTCGGTGCTTTACTTCCTGGTAGTTGGTATCGGCTTAGGGTTTAGGATTGAGGTACAGAGGTATATAACCGTAAAAATAGGGTTATGGAAATGGAGAATCACATGGAAAAGAGCATTGAATATGACATGCAAACTGGGCCCGTACATTTGCTTCACACTTTGTACACTTTAGGGTGTATCCGCCGCATGTTCGCAGAACATGAAGGAGTGGAAAAGAGAGTGGAAATCCTTTGAGGTTATATAAGGGCTAATTGCTAGCGGGAGCCATTCCTTCTTGCCCTACTGATAGCCAGTAAGCCAAGGGATGGGGGGGGGGGTATGGCAGAAATAACCCTTGTCGCATCCCCAACTATATTCGCTAAACCCTAAGCCCTGAAGCCCGTTACCCTAAGCTCTACAGCAGACCCCATCTTCACTCCTCCACTCGCCTTCATGTACCCTGAGTCTTGGGGAGGCTCGCTGGCTTACAGTCCTCACCGCGAATCTAGGGCTTAGGGTTCAGGGTTTATGGTTGTGCTTCCAGATTTAGTGCCCCGTCCTCGTACCCCCACGTGTTAGTTCCTACTAGGTGCCGTATTACACCGGGCGCATCAATTGTTGGTTTGGGTTTAAGGTGATGTGTGCAGTGTTTGAAAAGGGAGGGAAAAGTACATCTTGTGAAATAGGCCTGAAACTGGTGTTTGGAGGGCTGATGAACAAACCCCGAGGAAGAAATTTCGCTTCCCTATGCGGAGCTATCAAGTCCCTCTCTATTCTCCTATTTCAGAAATTAATAGTATTCGGTTCCGAAACTTTGCTAACCTTTGATTTTAAATCTGGAAGCCTAAACCCGAAACCTTTTCCCCTGTCCCAAGGCCCGCACCTGCTAGCAGCTGTCTAATGGTGACTGCGGCTCGTATACCTCAGCGGAAGAGGGCTCCATCGCGATCGAGGATGAGTCGCGCATCGCTGGCGCCATCAGTAAGATTAGCATGTATAGTCTTATGGTTATTATTGTTACTGTTTTTATTACTATCAGTATTATTACTATTACTTGTATTACTATTCTTGCTTGTAATATTGCTCTTATTACTAATTTTTATGCCTGGAAGAGGGCCACGTCAGCCTCCCTCAACGTGTTCCCGTACGGGAAGAAGTTCGCGCTCCCTGGAGGGCGTTCCAGATGTCCATACGCGCGCGGTTTAGGGGTTGAGGTTTACGGGTTTAAGGTTCACCTGAACCCCAAAAGTGGGTAAAATAATAGCCCAAAGCCCATTAATGTAGCCCCAAAGGCCATTATTCTACATACTTTTGGGGTTCAGGTAGGTTTTAAGGTTTAGGGTGGGTTCAGATTGCGTGAATGCTCCTGAAACTGAAGGATGGCAGTATGAGCTACCATGAGCTGAGCTTGTCTTAATCAGGATCGCATGAAGACATACGTGATACCTTCAGAAGGATTTCTTCAAAAAGGGATTCTAGAAGGGAACCACAGTTCTGAGCGCCGGAAGCCCCGAACCCTAGATCTTCCCTATGAGCTGAGCCTCTGGGGTTTCAGGGATACATGGTGGCCGGGATTCGTGCGATGTGCTGTAGAGGCTACACAGGGGGAGTCATCATGACAGACATAACCTGGTGAGTTTCTGTTTGGCTACGCTGACCCACAAGATCGAGCCCAAAAAATGTCACTTGATAGTTATAGGATCCTTACTACAAAAGGTGGGGGTACCTACACTAAACTCCCCTTACTATAAGACTCCCCGGTTCTCGAGCCTATCGAAGCCTCAAAACTGAGTTGGAGACTTTAGCTACATCGAGGTTCCTAGCGTTCGGTAAGTGTGAGTGCTGAGCGTTATGGCTATAACCCTGGTTGTGTAGGTTGGGGTTTGGGTTTAGGGTTTAGGGCTTCCCCATATATACATCCAATTGTCACCAGCTACCAGCCCCGGCCCCCCGACAAGCAGATGGAACCTGCAAACAGGTTCCTGCTCGACTACACTCTTTTCAAAAGGGTATGAATGGGGTTCCACGTTAGCTTGGGGAAGGGTAGGAACCCCTTTACACCATGCAACGTGCACCCTAAACTGGGTTGCTGTAAGGAAACCCTATGATTTATCATCTACCCACGGTAATTTATCTTAAGTTCCTTCACAGCCCCCCCGCGTAAATCCTAAACTCTAAACTCTAAATCCCATAAACCTCCAAGCAACAGGAGCGGCTGATGCTAACCTGGAATGGCACTTCTGCTGCCGACCCGACGGACGAAAGAGAGCGTTTCAAGCCTGAATCTCAGGGAACAAGAGATGGGGTTCGTTTAGGGTTTTAGGTTTAGGGATTAGTGTCACAAACCACATCAGATCCCAAATCCTGAGCCAAAACCCAAAAGTTGGGGGGTTGATGCGTGAGGTTCGGGTTTGGGGGTTTAAAGGTCCCTAAACCCTGAACCCTGAATCCTAAATGTACGATTGGGATGGAGTGTGGCCCTGACAATGTTCTTCAATCGTTTCCTTACTGGTACTAAGCAGCAATTACTCTACATACTTTGGAGTCGAGGCCATCCACAACCCTGTTTCCTAACCACTGCACAGCGACTTTCTACACGTTTGAGCCACTGCAGGGGCTGAGACATCTGGAGAATGTTTCAAGCACCTAGACGCCCAGGTACCCATATGGTAGGTCCTTGGGTTATAGATAGTATAAGTTCATATAGGGACTCAAGGACAGGAACCCAATATATAGGTAACTGGGCTTCTAGGGAGAGGTAAGAATTATCCGTCTCTAGCACAAGCCTAAGTTGTTTAGCGCTTTCAGATAGGATTTAGGCTTAACGGCTTGGGATTAAGGGTCAGGGCTAGTAGAAATTAGGTACATGGGGAATCAAACGGAAAAGAAGATGGACAATCGACTTGCATTGTGTAGATGTTATAGGTAGGGGAAACCCAGTTATAACCGGGAGATATTCTATAGTCTCTTATAGCAAAATGTATCGGTGGCACCACCATACCTGCCTGGGAATTACCTCTATGCAGCTGTCCAGGACCCCTTAATACCCAAACCGTAAACCTCAAAGTCTAAGCCCTAAATCCAAAATAACAATTATTTATAGATTCGGGGCCATATTTGTAGGAGTGGCGGTGTTGGGAACAACCACTTTCTTTCCGGTGCTTTGGGTACCCAGGTGTAGGGATCATGTGGGAGTACTTTAGGGTTCAGGATTTAGGTTCTAGGGTTCGCTAAGCCCTAAACCTTAATCCCTAAACCCTAAACCCAAAGGTTTAGGGCAGTTCAGGGTTCACCTGATCCCTCCAAGGAACTTCCTCTGTTAAGAAAGAGTTTAGGCTTTAGCTTGCTTGTGGTTGGGAGATTCTCAGGAGGACAACCAAAAAAGTACTGCAGGGTTCAGGGTTTGGGGGGTTAAAGCCCTAAACCCTAAACACTAAGCCCCAAGGGGTGAAACCCTAAACCCTAAACCCTATGGGGTTTAAAGTTTCTGGCGCCCTAAATCCTACTCGTAACTGCTGAAGTGGAACCAAGGTAGGGGGATCATCATTATCCTCATAGGAGCTAAAGTCTAAACTCCTCAAAGGGGGATCTATAGGGGATTATATAGGGTTTAGGGTTCAGGATCTAAACTCCTAAAAGGGGTGGTTATAAAGGGGGTTATATAGGATTTAGGATCTAAACTCCTTAAAGAGGGGAGTAGATGGGAGATTATGGAAGCGAGTACTATACGTAGGGGTTATTAAGGGGGATACTAGGACTAGAGCTCACATCCTAGGACCTAGAGAAGAACTGAAGAGCCACATAGGGTTTAGGCTTTAAGGGTTTAAGGGCTTCGTGTTTTGGGGGTTTAGGGCTTAGGGTTTTGGGGGTTTGGGGCTTAAGGTTTTGAGGGTTTATGGCTTAGGGTTTTGGGGGTTTAAAGTTTAGGTCCTGTTTCAATGTTCCAAGGCTTTGGCCTTTATGGTGAGCCCTAACCCTAAACCTTGCTGAAGACTACTTGGAAGTCCGTTGTAACTATGAGCTACTTAGTAACTGTAGTTATAACCCAAGTAGTTACGGGACTTATAATTGGGTTATACCTACAGTTACTAAGTAGCTTATAAGAACAACGGACCTCCAAGTAAACCCTAAACCCTAAACCCTAAACCCTAAACCCTATACTTGCGGTAAAAGGTATAGGATACCTCAAATGGACTTCGGGGATGATTTGGGTAATTCTTCTCCAGCCCCTG